>VYZM01011871.1:130426-175777 GCA_013398915.1 Dromas ardeola | reverse complement strand
ATTATTATTATTATTATTAGGATGTGGATCAGAGGAATAACTAGAAAAGGAGAGCAGAAATGCTATGCACTTGGGTCATCTGCAAGTATCCTAGCATACAGGTAAAGTAACATGGCAAAGTCAGGTGAAATTAAACAGGATGTTGAATAATGTATGAACAAGTGGGAAAGTTACATCAAGACCAGCTGAGGTACCACAAACGGAAATGAGTGAAATTAGAGCTTCAAAAGCTAAGAACAAAGAGGTGGTTTCTAAGGAGAGCAATTACAGAAACCCTGCTGGGTGCATTACATGGCCCTAGGTAGACTGCAATAGACAATCATAGAATCGTAGAATGGTTTTGGGTTAGAAGCGACCTTGAAGATCATCTAGTTCCAACCCCCCTGCCATGGGCAGGGACACCTCCCACTAGACCAGGTTGCTCAAAGCCCCGGCCAACCTGGTCTGGAACACTTCCAGGGATGGAACATCCACAACTTCTCTCGGCAACTATAATAATAATGATAAATAAAATAATGGCTGAAGATAAAAAGAGAGAAGTAAGAGCCGGGGTTGCAGTGAACCAGAAAGCCTTGGGAGGGAAGGATGATGTGGAGGGGAGGGAAAGATGACACAGGCAATGAAATCCACAAAAAGGCTCAGGCACTTTTCCAGCAATGCTTACCTGCTACCAGCCAACCCCCACATGCTTTGTCTAACCCTTCAGGAATTCGGTGCCCATAAGCATCACAGTTTTGCCTGCAGCATCCTTTGCCGGCCAATTTACATTTCCCAGACACATGCAGCATTTGTGCCTATGGGCTACTGGCAGTTTTATTCTCTGGTATGGAACCTAAATTTGTCATGTTGGGAACCTTAATTTTTAGTATCATGATGCCATTGGACAGAAAAAGAAGAAGGAGAGTCATAAATGAGAACATAGTCAGGGAGACTTGAAATATATGGAAGAGAAGACACAGAAAATAACACACTGAAAGAAACCGAAAGAAAAGAACGAACAGAAATAAAAACAAGAGGGTATAAAAGCGATTGAATAAACCAGTGAATTAAATTATGCAGCCAAAATACTACCAAATAGAGCACATGGATTTATACACCAGATAAACTAGTTCAAATTAGGAAGTTTTCCTCAATTAAAAATGTTAAGAGTATTTTTCCATTCCAGTTTGTAATAAAAAGTAGACTTTTGAACTATCATATAGGAGAGGTATTTAAAAATGTATTTGGGGGGATAAAATCTAAACATTTTAGCAGAGAATTGGAACATTTAATGTTGATTTAAGAAACCCTTTCAAAATAGATTGTGAAATGACTGCATTTAAAACCACTGCAGCTTCATTTTAATTTCTTCGAAATAATGCTTTTAAAATAACCGCATCTTAATATAGGTTTTGTTTCCATTTCGTATTTTTCTTGTTTCAAAAAAGTCATATTTGTATTGTTTCTATGTAATTTTCCATTTTTGCAGTGGTTAAAACTGTTCTTTATTCTAGTTATCAGCTTTTTAGTTTTCTGTTTATCTTAGTTTCTTTTGAAAGTGTTTCTTGTTTGATATTACAATGAAATATGCTGAAGAAGAAGCTTAGACAAGCAGTCAGGATATTTATAAAGTAACAAAGCTTACATTCATTTTAAATTACTGAAATAAAGTGAGACAGGCAGGGAGTTTAGGCTTCTTTTTTTGTTACTTCTTTTTTGTTACTTCTTTTTTTCAGTTTCACATTTCCTTGGGTGAACATATGAAGATACCACACAATAGTTGAGACAAACTGGATGCAGCTGAGTAAGTGGAGTTATTCGCGAGTAAACAGTGCAAGACCAGCTATTTTGGTATGTCAGCTACAATAAAAGCCCAAGTTCATTGGGTAAAGGAAATTGCTTCACCTTGCTTAGAGCAAGTGTGTGCAGATACACCTCTGGGTGTGTCTGGAAGTTGTTGAATATGTCATACTTGGTTTTGTGAAAACCGAGAGACATCCAGTCAAGGAGTCTATGGTGCAGAATCTCTATTATTGTGTTCTTTAGCTGCTGACTGCCAATCAGAGGTTTTTAAAACTTTCTTTTTTCTCTTTCATTATATCATGCATTGTTCTCATGAAGGTTTCATGGGCTAGAAGCTGTAGAAATCCATTTCTTCTTCAATAAATCTCATAAATAATATTGTGTCAGAATATTACACTATAAATCAAGAGAGATTTCTTATGTTGAAATAGTATAAAGGACTTTACATTTTTATCATCTCAGATATTTCATCATTTATTCATATTATATCAAGTTACAGCTGCAAGGGTACATTATACAAAAGCACTGGGACCATTTGAAAGAACAAAAATAAACACAAAATACTATTGGAATAGACCTACTGAATAGCTTCGCTTTAGGTGAGCAGAAATCAGAAAGGAAAGTTTCCATGCTTCAGCAATAATTCTTCATTCTCAGCTCTTATCTGGGAGTCAGTAAACACTGGAGAAAAAGCCTGTGAAGGTAATTCAGTCTCCTTTCACCCTTTGATTTTTTTTCTTCTTTTACTGTACTCTAATACATGACTGCAGAATTCAGTGTAATAAATTAAACATAAGACCTTATTCAAACATATAACCTCTTCTTAAAACAAATGAGGTAGTTCAATAGGGTTAATTTGTTTCATAAATTTAATTTTTTTGGCAATGTAACAAAATATATGAAACACTGCATTCAATTAGATTATGCTCCATTAGATCAATTAAGTGAATATAACTCAATAATAACATGATAGAACAAAGACAAATATTGAAAAGTGATGAGATTTTACTTTGTCAATTGCATGAAGAGGTGAAAATTCATATGACAGAGAACATAGTTTGTATTAGGCAAAATTGGCTTTTTTTGAATTGTCAGTTTAATATAGTGTGGCAAAGACATTTAAAGATACCTTTTATATGAGTCTTACAGATTGATTTGAGCTGGAGAGAACAATAAAAAGGAATGTCTCAATATATGATGTCCCACAGGCACATATATAGTGCCATAATTTCACTATATCTGTTAATAGTCAAAATCCTAATGGCATTAATGTGAATATTGTGCGTTTCTTAAAGAATTAATTTTAGCAGCATAATTGCTCCTCTTTGTTGTCCTGTATCTACCGGTTCAAGAGCTTCATTGTCACAAATATATGAACTTACTCTCCTAGCTTTCTGTGAGAACACCGTGGAGATTACAGGGCTCTTGAAACCGTAGCTATAATCAGCAGGAAACGTCAGTATGCTCACAGCATTGCTTTGGTTTTTCAGACCTTCCTGATTTTCCACAGTCACTTCACCTCTCAGAATCTTTAGTCTGTAATACTGGAGTGAAAACCTCTAAGAAATAGTTTTGTTGGTTTTTTTCCATTTCAGTTCCTGGCACTATCACTTCTTTTCGCAGCTAACATTGAAGCATGTTTTTCAAAACCATTCTTAGCGTTTCTTATTTCTGGAAATTAAGCTGAAAAGATGGAGTCAAACGCTTCTGAAATTTTACAAAAAATTTAGGTTTTTACTTCAGTATTAGAAATGGTTAAATGTTTGATGATTTTTTTTTTTCCCATGTACCCATGAAACTGTTAGTTCTTAAAGGCTCTTATGAACAATAACTCAATAGAAACTACCCATATCTCCTCTACAAACAGAACGAGGCTGGTGGATATCAGTTTGCACAAATTATTTGCTCCAAGCTATGGAGCCCTCTAACCAATGACAAGTTATCAATTATAAATCATACCTCACCAAGTGGAGAACATATTTTTTCAGAAAGTAAATATTTTTTTCTTTTTTTTTTGCTGTTAAGCCGGTGATTCAGAAAGCTGCTCCTACCAACATCATGTATGCAGTGAACACCCAGCTGGGTCAGGCTCTGCAGGATGCCGGATAAAATCAGATGCCAAACCGATGGGCCAGCCTTGCTGACACAGACACCAGTCTGTGATTGCCTTGGCTTCGGAATTTTCCAGAGTGTTGAGACGGAGAAGAAGCTTACCACATTCTGATGATGGTGACGCCGGAGAACCTGAGACTAGTGAATTGTCTGCTCCTTGGAAATATTGCTATCCCAAACCGCATGCTTGCGGGCCAACAAGGAGTTTAGGGGTAGATCCCCTATGTCACATTCAATTATAACTACAGCATCTTGGCATCTGGGAAGGTGAAAAAGAAGCAGCATTTCAAGAGCAGGGAGTTCGCCTTCAAGTGTGATTACACCTAAAGCCCTGGGGACCTTGGACTGCAGGGTTTGTTTTGTACAGAGATTGGCAAGAGCCAGATGTAGTCACAGAAGGCCTGGGCGCTACAGAGCTCTGAGAGACCCTGGACAGGTGTCTGGTGTAAATACTGCAGCATGTCCATTTTTGATAATGTTTTATATTTTCACTATGTATTTTGGTGTTTTGTAATAAATATCTATTAAAAAAAATATAGGATGAGGGGTAACGTTTTAAACTGAGAGAGGGTAGATTGAAATTAGGTATTAGGAAAAAAAATCTTTACTGTGAGGGTGGTGAGACACTGGAACAGGGCACCACCCCTGGAAGAGTTCAAGGCCAGGCTGGATGGGGCTTTGAGCAGCCTGGTCTAGTAGGAAGTGTCCCTGCCCATGGCAGGGAGTTTGGAACTAGGTGATCTTCAAGGTCCCTTCCAACCCAAACCATTCTGTGATTCTATGATTCTATGACAAGAAAATATGAATTCCAAATTAATGATACAATAACAAAACACCAGCGTTCACGCATCACCATAACATGTGAATGAAAGTGCCTACATCTTTTTGTTTCAGTTTCATCATCTTAAATGCTTATTTTCTTATTCTTTTCAACTCAATAGATCAGAATATCAAAGACTGAAATTTTCAAACTTGCATTTGACGTTTCCCACCGGGCGGAGTTTATTCTTTTTATTTACTGATGTCGACCAGGTTTCAGTCTCAAGCTGAGCAGATGCTTTACTAATGCTTTGCACAGTGGTTAGTCAAATATTTATGCAACACATGAAGGAAATATACTTACATTTCACTGCAGACTATTGAATAAGTTCTATACCATTTCCCCAGTGAACAGAGTCACTTCCAAACACTTTCAATTATTCATGTCCTAATTTGCAAATATTGCAAGGAGTTCTTATCTGGCAATGCATGCTAGTCCTGTAGCTGAGGAGGAAGAATTCCTTCCATGTATAGCAGATATATGATAAAAAAGTATTCTGTTCTCTCAATTTTTCATGTTCAGTGCCAGCTCTTGACTAATTTAGAAATCAGTGCTAATCCATAAACATATATAATTTTTCTTTCCTTTGTTACATCTGAAACATTCTGATACTATGGTACACTCTTGTGTTTTGAAATGCATGGGTGGTTTAATTCTAAAATGGAAAAATCTTGGGAAAGTAATATATCAAAAAAGCAATGTTTGCAATGCAATACCTTGCCTCTGCCCTCTAAAATGTGGGTAAAAGCATTTTGAGGAATTTGAAATTGACAGATAGGAAAAGCAAGGTCCTGATTTCGCAGACTCCTTGTTTATGTAGTCCGTACTCATACAAACAGTTTCATTTAAATTTTGCTGGATTAGGCACTAATACATAATGTACACTTTATTACTTTTCAGTTGCATTCTTTGTGTTGTGACAGGCAGAATGCTTGATTTGATTACTAGGTAATGCATTAAACATTAATTGGAATCCTATAAGTAATTAAGATTAATGTGCAGTTAACTGATACAGAGTATTATGTGTATAAGCAAAACATATGTTAAAAAAAAAAGGAAGAAAGTATTACTTCTTAAATCTGAGCTGGCATCAAGCTGAAACTGTAAACATGCTTGAGGAGCGAATTAAAAGACAAAACGATCTTGAGAAACTGGAGAAGTTATTAAGAAAAAACCGCAGTTCACCAAGGAGAAACAATAGGTCTTTACATACAAGTAGGGACAATCAGGTCCAAAAATATAGAATGGGAATTATACATCTGGGCAAGCAAACTGCAAAAGCAGGTCTGGAGATGAAGGTGGGTGCAAACTGATCATGACTGAGTAGCGTTACACTGTGGTAAACAGGCATAGGGGTATTGTCAATGTGTCAGTCTTTCTGCTCAAGGCATTATTGATAAAGCTTCAGTCAGAATACTTTGTTCAGATTTTGGCGCTGCACTCTAAGTAAGAAATGGGCCACTGAGAGAGCCCTGAGAAGACAACAAGAAGAACCTACACAGACTGAAGAAGTTGTAATTTAGGGAGGAAAGCGTGTTGAATACAGTTTCAAATATGTAAAAAAAACAGCTGTTGGGGAAAGGAAAAATACAGCTATGAAAGTAAAGGGCTTCATCTGTAGCAAGTGAGGTTTATAGCAGACATCAGTAAAACTCCTGGAATGAAATATTATGAATGCTTGGAAATGTGGAAACAGAAATTTTTAAGAACAGCTTTGATTAATTCCTGTCAGAAATGGCTTATGGAGCACTGATCCCACCTTTGGCTAGAAGATGAACCAAATCTGCCCAGGTTCTCCCAGCCTCTCACTCGGGGATTGTATCCAATAGCCTCACCTTACTGAGCATCTTTTTATTTTTCTTTTCTTCTCTCTTCGCTCCTCCAAATTGTATTTCTATAGCTGGCAGTTTCCTATGCACAAAGATCAACAGTGGAGACTCCTGAGGCTTGGATTTTCAGAAAATGTCATGATGAATTGTCAGCCCCATGAAGTGGGTTATAATTCCAGGGTTTTTTTTCCAGTTAAAATATAGGCTTTTAGACAGCTTAAGGATTAAAATAATTAATACCTTAAAAGCTGAAGGAATGGAGGAAAAGAGTGCCTAACTGGACCTCTGCTTTAGCAACCTGCATGATAAGTGTTTCACAACAGAAAATATTCAGAAAAATCTTATGACGTGTTTTGATACGATTATGTACCATCGCTATCTGTAGCAATGGCGATGCTACAATATACAGAAAGAAATTTATAATACAATAATTAATGAGTTCTACAGACTTAAAACACTTATACATAACCCCTTGTCCTGGTGTTCCTTCACAGAAAGTATCATTATATTTTTGCACAAAATTTAAAATGTATCTGTTTCTATGCCTCATAAAATCAGGCATAGAATATCTGTTGTATCTTGCATCTCACAATTTATCACTATATACATTTTTTATCACTTTACACAGATGAGGTGAATCAAACTGGAAGTAGTTGCTCACCAGTTTCATACTAGCTACAACAATCGTGGTATTTTCTGACTGTTCTGAAAAGATGGGAAGATTTTAAAATAATGTTATTGCAACTGGAATATTTTCTGAAGAATATGACATGCATTTTCAATGGCAATCCTCATCAACGCTAGCTTGCTTTTAGTTATACATGAAACTGTTGATACAACTAATTTAAAATAGAAAATTGTGGAACAGTATGAAAAGGTCTGTGTTAAAATGTATTTATTTAAGGCAGTTTGGCCAAACATGGATATTTACAGGACATTAGTTGTAATGTGTCCCTTCTTGGTTGATGAATAGTCTTGCTTGCTAATAGTTTTCTTAATCTATCAGTTCTATCATTTATGAACTTAAACAAAAGACATAATAATAAAAAACCCACCTAATTTTTTCTCTGCAGTTGCATTCCTGTATTTCCATTTACTTCATTATTTGACAGAGAGGAGAATGGATTAATCTTATACTGTCCCAATCATACATTCTGAAATAAAATCTTAATCTGTTTCATCACTTCTGAGTAGAAACACTTTGGAATTTTTTCTCCACAGGACATTTCGGAAGTTCACTCAGAAAAGATTGTTGAAATCAGGATTTCTCACTTAACAGAAATTCCATTTTCTCATCTTCTATCATAAAACATTAATACATTTAAAATGTAGGCAATGCTCTTTATCATATATTTACAAGTTATAACATGGCCTACAAAAAAAAAAAGAAAAGTAGCAACATCATATATGAGTTATTTTTCTGCCAAAAGGTGTTTCCTATTGTAAAAAGCCCTGTACCTTAGGATTCTTGTCTTGTATAGTGAGATCTTTTATCTTTTTACCATTTATTTTCTTACCTATTCTATATAAATAAAACTATTGCTGTGATAAAGAAAGTGTAAAAAGAACGGAGAAAATGGGAACAACAATAGGCAAAGGGTTTGCAAGGGAAAAAGACATTGGTGTAAAAAATTAAGATTTCTGTGAAATTAATTTTTTTCAATTGAGAACCTACACCCAAATTTACAGCAGTCTTGGTCCATATTAAATGAGTAAATGTGACTTCAGGACATACAGGGGACAACAACCCAGGAATGGAGGTTTAGCTCCAGCTGAGAGAATCCTTTTATCCATTGAAACTGTGATCAAGATGGTTTTACCAGAAAGCAGAGGAAGCTGAAGCTCCATTATAATATAACATCAACAAATGTTTATGAAAGCAGGTATAAAACACATCTGTGGCAGTAAACTACATCCAATTCCAAAAGAGCCTTCAGATTACAGTTAACAATTAGAACATTATTTTAATTAATCCATATTAAACTACTATATAATTAATATTTCAGTTAAAAAGTCACATTTTGTCATCCACCCCAAGGACAATTAGTGATGGACTAAAGCTATAGTAGAGTTTGCAATAAACAGGTAGGCTTAGCTCTCTGCTTCAAAGATTTGTATTCATTAAACATACATTATTATACAGAGAGGTTTAAGTTACGTATTTTTCATTTTTTTAACAAAAACCATAGCCACCGTTAGAACTTAAGAAAAAGAATAGCATTTTTGATTTATTAAGTTTTATGTGAAAATTTTGTCTATTCTGATTAGAATGACTTTGTATTCGGAAATTATATTTTTCTGTAAGTTTTTGAGACATACACTTTTTACTCCTTTTTAAAGGCGGGAATTATTTCATGCAAAACCACCATCAGTTATTACAATTTTATTTGACAATATGATGAGGAATTTTTCAGGCAAATTTTAAAAACTGCAGAAGACATTCAATTTTATCCAATCAATTTAATCCACATCTTCAATTTAATCCAATAACTGCATTTACTCAGTGCAGAATAAATGTTAGAGATCCTTCCACATGGCGCAATACTGTTACAAGGACCTGTGTAGCCAAGGGACTCATATGTGTTCTGTGGCTATCATTTCGATCCATGCACTTCCTTGTTCTTTGTGATCGTTGTTCTTTTCCTACGTGGTGTGAAATTTTGGTTCAAATGAAGCTCACTGTATAACTCATTATAAAGAAGAAATTTTTCTGACTCAAAATGTGTTCTATCCTCTTGCTTTCACTTTTCTTTTCCATTTGCTCCATGGTGGTTTTCTCTCATGCCTTATTGAGGATACTGCTATGAACCAACTCCTGGCTTCACTGCTCCCCTGCGTGTCGTGTTCCACTGCACACTGATACTTGAATTCTCTATATACCTACTCTATGAATTATTTTAGCATATGTTTAGTAGTTCCTGAAAAAGCTAAAGTTACTTCCGTACCAAATTCTTCTTACCTTCCTCTTCATCTTCACTTCAGTTAGTCCTTAATATGGAGCTGAAGTGTCTGCAGACTACAGGATAATTACTTTGAAAGTTAAAGCTAATCCAGGCAAGTTAACTCTGACCTTGTTACAAGTCACTGGAGACTACTATAAATTTTTCTTACACGTTCTCATTGGCCAGTTTAGCTTACTTGTTTAGTAAATGGCATAAATCCAGAAAAAAGCCAGGTATGAAAATTAAGCCAACAACGATATTGACAATTCCTAAGAGATTTTGTTCCCTCTCCCCCCACCCCAACATTTAAAAATTCAATATCTAAGGACATCTTGCTGAAGTACAGAAATATGACAAGTCAAATAGTTCAGTTTCTAGGAATTTCCAGCTATAAGAATGGCTTTAGAAAAAACAGAGCTATGTTCTTTAGAAGTCTCTCTAAATCAGCCATTCTTGAGAAATCTCTACTTGTTTAGAAAGACTAAAAAGTGGACACACTAGTTTGAAGAACTTCCCTGAGAGTCAACAGGGCCAGATTCTTGTGGAGATTTGAAGTGCCATAGAGTAGAGAGCTTCAAGGTGATAAGCTTATAGAATAAGCATGATGTTCAACCACTTAAAGAACAGTGTAGCTAACCACTGGGTTGCTGAAAAAATGATATGGACGTTTCCTGTTCCTACTTCAAGTTCTGTGAAGAAGTCTTTAACAATTTCTTTTGATCAAATGTTATAACATGGATTTGTGGCTGATGGGAGACAAACATTGATCCCAGGACATTTTATATTAGGTATTCAAAGGGAAGGATGCTTTCTGGCACTTGGATCATCACCTTTGATCCTGGAAACAAACATTCCTTTGCTGTCTGAATTCTTCAGCCTAGTGTGGTTGAAGAGGCCAGATACTCTATATACAGCTGCCTCTCAGTGCACAAATAAATGATCTGGGCTTTGTTTATTCTGCTTTTGGTGACGCTAAAAGAGTTTAGTGGGTACACAGTCTAAATTTTTGTTCTGACTTTTGGGCCTAATCATTTAAACTTTGCAAATATGTCCAAGCTTCCTTTTTTTAAAGACGTTTATAAGTTTAAGAAAATAATTTCCTGAATCAACCCAGCCACAACATCAGAAGATTAATAGATTTTATTTCTATATACTGATTGAAGTGAGACTTTATTCCAAGCTGGAGGACACACACTCTTTTAAAAGAAACTGCGTTACCTGATGAGTTTCCTGGATGCAGCTGCTGATTGCTTACTGGTCCCAGAACACCCCTCAAAAAAACCTGAGATTAGGTAAGATATTATCTTTCAATGTTTTAATATCATCTGATTAATTTTTATAGGAGTGGGTTAGGGAGAGATTTCACAAGTATTCTGCCATTAGCAGAGAGGAGGAGGTTTTGTTGAGAGAAAGAGTGCAAATGGATCAGGAACCTCTTCGACCAGGTACCTGGAACTGCTAAACAAGGTGGTGTCACAGTCTCAGCTCTGTCAGGTGCACAGAAAGACAAGCCTTCTTACACGCTGAGTAACGAGTCTGTTAGTTGTTCAGAAGGGAGAAGCAACACTTGTGAAAACTAAAGGCATCTTTAAATAATTAAATGTAACACAGTGAAATATGCCAAGATTCTAGCAACAGAGTCCAAATGCAGGTAAATTAATGCATGAGGACCAACTTGAATTCATGAGGCATAGATTCATTTCAGACTCTATAATGAAAGGTTTTGTTTAAATTCAAATTGCCAGTTACATAGAGGCCTGAGTGTTTGCAAATTTTTTCAAAACACAAAAGTGTTTAACAAAACTGGAAAGAATAATGAAATAAATGTTGAAGCTTTGGCAAGGTTTAGGTAAGTTTGTGGAAAATTTTCTTTCTTCTGCCTCCAAAAGCAGCAACTAGTATCTGCAAGGAGGTATTATATGGTTTCTCCTGGTTAGTATTCGTCAACGTGATGTGCGAAATGGGATGTTTCCTTCCTTTCTTTTACAACTGTAAATTTAGAAGTTTCCTTGCAGATTGTGTGGCACTCCTTGCAGCGAATTGACAACACTGCTAACATCAATGGGTTCACTGCACATTTTGACGATACTCAACATAAAAAAAACCCCATATTAATTCTGATCTACATTCCTAATTTGGAAACTGACCACAGGTACCTCATTAAGTGCATCTTCAAGGAAAAATAAGTTTTGGGTTACACAGCTGCAGGTATTCATTACAATTTTTCAGTTTGATTGGTCTCATATCAATAGTAGACAATGGCACTGACTACTACATCTAAATATCTGTACTGTAAGCACAGACAAAATAAATAAATAAATACCTTAATTCTTCCTATGAATTTCCTGTGGTAGTGGACATATATTAAAACCACCCTTTGAAACTTTTTGGTTTTACTTTGTTACAGTGACATATGCACAAACACTTCTGTCAGCACAGCTAGTAATAATGCATAATTAAAACCAAATCCTCTGGGCTTTGTATATAACTCTGTTATTCATGCCTTTTTCTCTCTCCAGTTCCAGTGTCATATAATATTCACACTCCCCCAACACTGCCCTTGACCTATGAACCCTTTGCAGGAAATACAAGTGTTGATATAATGAGTCCTTCATGTGGCTATTCTCTTTCCATAAAATTTCTGATTGACAAATGAAAAGAGTTTTTATGGTCACAATTTTGCAAATCAACTTTCTAGTGGAATGTACTTAATTTATACTGCTTCTTTCTTTTGTAATTTTTCTGATTAGCTGTTAGCATTGTGTTTGGTGAATGCTTGCGCTTGTGAGACACAGGTTCCCTCAAGCTTTCAGCCTCGAACACTAGTTACTTACTCTTATCAGGACCAAATGCTATTTGGATAGACCTTCCCATTATGTCTCAGAGGTGTAAAGAAAGACTTTTAAAGAATTAAGGGATCATATATGATTTGACCAGTGTATGGAAGCCCAGTGTGGTATGTTAGCACATCCATGAGCTCTAACTGACAATTCAGTATTTCTTCAATCAAATGTCACTACTTCCTTGATTTATTCTGACCTTCTGCCTCATTTTTTTCCAATCCTTTCAGTTGTACCTATGCGGGTCCTGGCATGAAAATCTCTCCCAGCCCGGAAATTTTTTTCTTGCGGTGTGCTAGTTGCCTGCTCTGATGTTTGCCACATACAATTAAGTTGTCTGAAGAGACGAGTTCTCTCAGTTGTACCATCCAGGATGGGGCCGATTTTGTTTTCCTCAGTAATAGCTCTTCTGTGACTGAGCACAGTCATTATGGACTTGGGAATCTGGAAGTCCTTTGCAGTTCCTCTTCTGCGTGTTCCAGCTATGTTCTGGCTTCAGTCTTGGGGCAAGACTGAGCAGTGCACCACTCCCACTTCTCCCCTTCCCAGCAAACTTCTTCAGTGGATTTGTTTCTATGGAGATTAAATCTGACATGAGGCTGGTGTTTTCTAAAAAGGACCATATTTACAAAAGAAAAGGATGGGGATCCTGGTACTTGCAGTCCAGTAGGTAAGAAGTCCTGTAGCACTTAACATATTCATGAATGGCAGTTCCTCACAACTAAGAAGTATTTATTTGGAATTAATGAAGGCTTTACCTGATCTCTTTGCATCCACTTGTGCAAAGGTCTGATTTCTTCCTGAATAATGCCAGTGACAACACTTACACCAAAAAAGGTAATGCAAAGGCTCTGCAATCAAATGATTTGACGGGTTTCTGGAGGAAGCTTAAAATCCAAGTTACTGACCCCTGCTGTCTGCCTGCCCCTCCAGCAGAGGTTTGAGGGACTTCTGATCCTCCTGTATGCCATCTCCTTTCAGTCTGGTTCACAACTGGATTAAATACCTCTCCCAGGAGTGGACAGGGGAAGCTGGTCTCTATCAGATGTGCTGGGGTGGCAAGAGTCCCACCATTCAATTTTAAATTGCCTGCGCAAATCTCTCTGATTCAAATTCTGGGCCGCTCTCCACCATCTTTGAAAGGTCCTGGAGAACAGGCGAGGTGCCTGAAGATTGGAGGAAAGCCAATGTCACCCCAGTCTTCAAAAAGGGCAAGAAGGAGGACCCGGGGAACTACAGGCCGGTCAGCCTCACCTCCTTCCCTGGAGAGATGATGGAACGGCTTGTTCTGGGCGTCATCTGAAGGCATGTGGAGGAAAAGAGGGCTATCAGAAGTACTCAGCATGGATTCACCAAGGGGAAATCATGCCTGACCAATCTGATAGCCTCCTATGAAGGTGTGACTGGATGGATAGATGAGGGGAGAGCGGTAGATGTGGTCTACCTTGACTTCAGCAAGGCGTTCGACACGGTCTCCCACAGCATCCTCATAGGGAAGCTTAGGAAGAGTGGGTTAGATGAATGGACAGTGGGGTGGATAGAAAACTGGTTGAAAGACAGAGCTCAGAGGGTCGTGGTTAGGGGCACAGAGTCCAGTTGGAGATCAGTGACGAGTGGTGTTCCCCAGGGGTCAGTACTGGGCCCAGTCCTCTTCAATATATTCATCAACGACTTGGATGAGGGGATAGAGAGCACCCTCAGCAAGTTTGCTGATGACACAAAGCTGGGGGGGGTGGCTGACACACCAGAAGGCTGTGCCGCCATACAGAGAGACCTGGACAGGCTGGAGAGTTGGGCGGAGAGAAACCTTATGAAATTCAATAAGGGCAAGTGTAGGGTGCTGCACCTGGGGAGGAATAACCCCCTGCACCAGTACAGGTTGGGGGCTGACCTGCTGGAGAGCAGCTCGGTGGAAAGAGACCTGGGAGTCCTGGTGGACAACAGGATGACCATGAGCCAGCAATGTGCCCTTGTGGCCAAGAAGGCCAATGGCATCCTGGGGTGCATCAAGAAGAGTGTGGCCAGCAGGTCGAGGGAGGTCATCCTCCCCCTCTACTCTGCCTTGGTGAGGCCACACCTGGAGTACTGTGTCCAGTTCTGGGCTCCCCAGCTCAAGAAGGACAGGGAACTGCTGGAGAGGGTGCAGCATAGGGCTACCAAGATGATTAGGGGACTGGAACACCTCTCTTATGAGGAAAGACTGAGGGAATTGGGTCTGTTTAGTCTGGAAAAGAGACGGCTGAGGGGTGACCTTATTAATGCTTACAAATACTTAAAGGGTGGGTGTCAGGAGGATGGGGCCAGGCTCTTTTCAGTGGTGCCCAGTGACAGGACAAGAGGTAATGGGCACAAACTTGAGTGTAGGAAGTTCCATCTCAACATGAGGAGGAACTTCTTTACTTTGAGGGTGGCAGAGCACTGGAACAGGCTGCCCAGAGAGGTGGTGGAGTCTCCATCTCTGGAGACATTCAAAACCCGCCTGGACACGTTCCTGTGCAACCTGCTCTAAGGTGGCCCTGCTCTGGCAGGGGGGGTTGGACTAGATGATCTCCAGAGGTCCCTTCCAACCCTATGATTCTATGATTCTATGATTCTTTATTCCAAACCCCTCCAATGTCTTTTGCCTCAGAGAATTAATGTGATAGGCTTCTGAAAGCCATTCATTAATGACTGAAAAGTCTCTAGAGGCCAGAAGTTGAAAGGCTGAATTTTTATGTGTATAGTGAAGAAGTAAGGGTAAATAATAGATATTTTTGTGAGGCTACTGTACATTTATCATTGGATTTTATTCACTTTGGAAAGGAAATATCTTTCTTCTAAGTACATAAAAATATATACTAGGGAAATATTAGTTGTTATTCTTTCTGAACTTTGAGGTATGGTTTCTCTTTTTGTCTGAAAAACATTCTTCAATTCCTTGCAAAATATTTTTCAAACATCAAAAGCTTTTTATTAAACAAAAACAGCAAGTGTTTGAATGAGGAAGAGGAGCAGAGGGGTGTAATATGTAGCACAGCACAGACCTCATTTTCTGAATGTTGGCAAAGCATTGCTACTCTGTGTGTGTGTGTGTGTGTGCATGTGCAGGCACGTGCATAAATCATTTGCTCAGGTGAAAAGCTTACATTAGCAGCAGTTGTGCCGACTCGCAGAGCCGGGAAAACCAGAGGCTGACACAAAATGGCAAATATATTGCAGCATAAAAGGTCACTTCGAAAAATTCTGACAGTCTGGAACATTAGAAGGTCAAAAATCAACAGCACATTGTCCTGTTTGGTTGGACTGCGCTACTGCACTCTCTCTATGGACACTTATTATCTAAAATAATTGCAATGCTCTTTTGAAATCAGACAGCCATTCAAAGACCGTATTTCCCATTTTAGTAAGAAATGAATCAAGTGTAGTGAACAGCTTATTTTATTCCAGCAGTCCTTTTAACATGCAAATAGTAGAGTCTTTCAATGAACACACTTCTGTTTATTCCATTAAAGATAATGAAGGAAAAATTGATAACTGTCCAGCTTAGGAACTATGTACCTAAATCTTGCCTGTATTTTCACCTATGTAATAATAAAAGATCTAATAAAATATTTTTTTCTACCTTTCCTTGTATTTCTTCCCTGTGTCTAAAACAGTAACAGAATCTCTGCTGATTACTGATTAATTGATCCCCCTATCCTATAATTTATGACTTTCAGACACACAAAACTGGTTTTTTCCCTAATGCTCTTGTTTTGGAAAGCCTTGGTATATTTTATGAGAACAGGCACTTAAGGACAGACTGGGAAGTCTTGTGGACCATTGCTGAAAGAAAAGATGATATAGAATATCTTTCCTCAGCTCACCCCAACACTTTATAAACAAAGTAAAAACTCTTCTACAAAGTTTAGATTCCTAGAAAAGACTTTCACTTTCACTCTCAATTTCAAAAGCTGCTTCTGACAACTCTTTAAAGTAAGGATTTCTTGGAATCTGTTTTCTCTTCCTTACATTACCAGCCCATCCCTATTTCACAATACATAGACTCTGCACCTCACAGGGACCTCTATAAATGCACCCTACTGTCTCCACAAAGACAGCGTGAGATCCACGTTCAAAACGATGTCAGTGTCAAAGGACCCACAAGTCGTGATTTTGTCCAAACCTTAAAGCAGGATTTATCAGCACCATGACATCACACAGTACATGGAATTATATTAGTAAGGATTGTTGAAAGCTTTGTCATGAGTTTAACTGTTTTTCTTAACATTTGAGGAATATGTGCATCTGGAATAGAGTTGCAAAAGATATCAAGAATAAATGGAGAAAGAGTATTTTCTGCAAAAGGGACATGAATGTTATTTCAAACATTTAAAAGCGATATGTTCTGAATTTGTGTGAATTTGCGAACAGTTTTCCTTCGGAGGGCATATCATAATAGAACATTAGTCAGCTCTGAAGAGGTTTATGAAGATATCTTAAAGTAACATATATATAAAGTATAATAATTGCAGCAATTTTCAGTTATTGTGAGTTACATTTTGGATTCAGAGACTGGACATATTTCAGTGTACTTCATCAGTTAATGTCATTTTTATTAGAGCTAAAGAGAAAATATTTGACTTCTTTTTTACAAGCCGGACTGCTTAGAAAACAGAAATATATTCTTAAGCTATAAAACCAATGAGACCTTTAAAGACGTGTGTGAAAACTTTGATACAATCACTGGGATTCAGAAAATCTCACCTTGATTCTCTGCTACTAAGTCATCTTACTTGAGAGATAATCAGAAAAAGATTTTTTTTAAAATTGGTGGAATTGAAAAAAGAAACCAAACAATCTTTAATGTAATTTGGTTATTGACATTCCCACCTTAAAAAATGGAATCTAGATTTAAGAAAATGAAAAGTAGAGGAGAAACAGTTGCTTGACTAGTAGGCCAGGTATGGTAACTGACTGTTTTATATTCTACTCTTAATCTGTAACCATGCCATCTAAAAAGTCATCTGCTGGGCTGGAAACCCCTCAGTGGTCTGGATCATCTTCCAAACCTCCCGGTGTTTGTTTTTGTCTTAAAAGACAGGGATGCAGTCACTGGGTCTAACATTATACTTGATGTGGTAGTAGAAAGTTGTATCAGGTCATTGTTACAGACAAGCTTTGAATACAATAAACAGATTCCTGGTTTTATAAAAGGATATTTTATTCTTGCAGAAGAAGCCCGAGTTCTCATCTGGTTTGCTTTGTGATTTGTTCTTTCTGAGAATTAATTAAAATGTTGAAATAAATAAATCCTAGGTCTTCTCTTGAGGCTTTCTCTTTTTGGCATTTGAATCACTAACCTCTCTGTTGCTACAGACTTAAAATAAACCCCAAACCTTTTATTTCTGAAGAGAAAGTTTATGCAGAAAACTAATTCTAACCTTCTATTCTGATTCCTGTGACAATAGTCCCGTCTCTATGCAAGCAGAACTGTCTGCCAGGAAATTTATCAGATGTCAGCAGTCAAAGTATAAATATCGGTGAATGTGAGTTTTTTGTAGACAAGAGAGCTCAGAATAATTTTGTGACCTTTCAATTAAGTCATGCATAATATGTTTGTTTGCACTTATCCTCAGCTTCTTTTTTGTCTTCTGTGTGTAAGCCAAAAACTTGGAATGCATCTATCTGATTAGAAGATAATATGAAGCATGAAGTAAAAATCAGTTTTATGCTACTTTATAGAACTAAATATTACCATAACTTATTACTGTGGCTTATATCTACATGCAGGCTCTCACCTGTTTGAATATATTAGCTAGCATCTACTAGGCATTTTTAAAGGCTTTTGCTCTTTGCTGCTGATGGGAAAAGGCCTGTCATTACTTTGTTAAAAGTAATGATAGGCTTTTTCTCTGCTAAGAGGTATACATAAAATATGTACAGTAATAAAAAAAAAATCCCTTAGGTAATATTCCGTAACATTCTCTAATATTACCATTTCCCATAAATAAAGACAATAATAAATTGGACATCAGATGTAGGATACGTTGTACTTAACTTTAAAGGTCTACAATGCAAAGTTTTATAAGCAAGCTGAGCTCTTTTCACAGCTGGTGGAGAGGACTGAGCATTTTTGAAGAGTGATTCATGGGACCTCTTTTAGACATCTACCTTAGGGTAAGAGTCATTGTGCCCTGAAAGTGGCTATTTGTCTCTAGCTATGAAGGGATGACTCTTTCAGTGTAGATGATTACTAGCAATAGGTGCCTGCATTTCTCAGATGAATCCCATAGACGACTGTATGGGATCCCACACATCCATTTGCTGAAAGACTTTAGCTAAGGTCAGAGTGCACAGTGCTTTCCCATGTATAAGACCATATACAGGGAGCTGTAATTTACTACCAAAAAACTGTGCACTTCAGAATATTTTAATCTCTGACTACACAGATGTCAAGCAGTAAGGCACTGGAGCTGGATCACGTCCAGATGTTTTCTTAACCCTGGTCCCCACACCCCACACACATTTCCTGCTGGAGGATGGATGTAACAGCAGTCCACATCACTAAGCAGCCAGATGAAATTCAGTTAACCTACAATTCAAATTACCTTAACAATACAATTATAGGGAAAGATGAGGTAACCCTCACCTAAAAAAACAGGTTTTGTCCTGCCTGAGAGTTCCCCACACCCAGTTCTCCTCTGAACATCATCTCAGGCTGGAGCCTTAACGTTGGTTGTATCCACGCGTTATGCAAGCAAGCAAAGTATTTACAATGAAGTACATACTCAGGTCTGTCATGGGAATGATGATGTTTTCAATCTGCTTGGCTTAGAGTCAAAAGAAGTGTCAAGACCCTTCCGATTTTCATCCCTTTAACTGTTGTTATTCTTGTATTGCCTTTAGCCTTTAGAAACTATCTATTTCAAAGCATCTTCTTAACAGTTCTTTAAATAGCTTTAAGATAGATTTAATTTTCTTCAAATCTTCACATATTGCCTATATGACAACAAAACTATAACTTAGCTCAGGTCACTTTAGTAAAAGAAATAACTTTTTGTATGCAAAATATGTAATCTATTTTTCACCTCAGTTGGTTTTCAGTTATTACTGCTCATTAGTATTTTAAAATGCTAATCGTTACGCACTTTTATTCTTCTGTTACTCAGAAAAGTCTGAATGAATTTTCTGAATCTTTTTTTCCAAAAAATGCACCCCTAGTCTGAAGCAAAGTTTAGGAAGTTTCAGATCCAAAGTTAATTTCATAAGCTTAACAGAATACAAAACCAGAAGTTATAATGAATATTTTAACTATATTGTTAGTGCTCAGGGAAAACACTAATAAAAATGCAGAATACATGCACGTAACTTTACTTTTCACCTTACTTGTCAGTGAAATAACTGACAAGTTATTTTTTACATGTTTTTACATGTCAGAAAAAAAGGTATTCAAGAAGCACCATATCATGGGAGCTCAATGAATGACGCTTATTGGCCATTTATTACACAGAGATCTACTGGTGAATACCTGTTGTTTTAAGTGCTATATCTCAAAACAAATCTCTGTATGCTACTAAACATGTGCTAATTTTCTCCAGTGGAAAGAATTTGCCTATAAACATGAAAAATTCCTGTTGGCTTCAGTGAGAGTTGGACAAACTTGCAGGATTTAGTCTTTTTGCTTATTTTAGAAAAGAAATGTAGAGCAAATCACAGAAATGGTTTCCTAATGCTAACAATGTAATTGTACTTTCTATTTAACCATGGGGTTCTCCTAAGGCTACATTGCCATCTTTACCTTCAAATTCATCTCTTCCAAACCGTATGCTTTCTGAATGCCCGTCTTCCCACTATGCTTGATATATCGCATTGTGTCTGTTATCTTAAGATTAGAGGGACATCTTGCGCATTCCCTATAGGTTTTCTACTTTTCTTAGCAATGCTTTTTTTCTCGAAGCAGTTATTCATTCACTTGGAACTAGAAAAATGTATAACATGTTTTTCCCCTGTGAGGTTGGAATACGAGTTCCTGGCAGACTCATCACTCTTTAGATAACGAAGTGCCAAGGCTCCCTTGTGCAGGGTCGGGGAAGTGTTTAAATACCCAGTTAATTGAATATCTTTATTGTCATATAAAAATGCACACCAGGGTACTCCAGCATAACCAAGTTAAATGAAACTACGAGGTTGTTGGCTGCAAGAACAGCAAATGAACTGCATTCAGCTGTAACTTTTCTTCCACATTAGTGGGATGATGCCTGAAGCTGTCTGATCTTGACTCAGCTTCTAAATATTTCATTGTAGCACCATGTTTCATTCCATGATGCTAGGAAAAGGAGTCTTAGTTTTTAAATGTTTTTATTTAACTAGGACTGGAGCACATTAAGCTCAATCATTCACCCAAGGTTTTCAGGTTTACAAGGTAGGGCAGAAAAATTGGTGTAACACAGAAGAGGACCAAGCAGACATCTATGCCACAGAGACCTCCTGTTTGTTCTAGAAGTTTTTTCACTGAAGCACATGTGCAGAGCAATGAGACAAACAGTGCAATTTCAGGTATCTTTTATACACTGGGATCAGTGGATCCACAGCCATGTCATCCCAGAGTTCCAAATG
This sequence comes from Dromas ardeola, assembly GCA_013398915.1. Classification (NCBI taxonomy): domain Eukaryota; kingdom Metazoa; phylum Chordata; class Aves; order Charadriiformes; family Dromadidae; genus Dromas; species Dromas ardeola. Next base: position 154,875 of record VYZM01011871.1, on the reverse strand, counting down.
AACTAAAACAGATCCAGCAAAAAGTAGTTTTCACAAGTGTGCCACTCAGACATGATAAAAACTAACTGAAAAAGAATATTTTTTTTAATATCTTCAGGTAAGAAAGGAGACTGACTTGTGTTTTGCATCAGGAGGTGCTGGTTTGTTATGATCCCAGTAAAAAAGGCAATCAGACTCTACAAATTATAATATAAAATGCTCCCATGTCATGTAGAAACCAAAATCCCTCCAGGCAGTTTGGTAATATTGCTACGGAATAAAAGTCCCTTTCAGATACCAAACTAGAGACTAGCTCAGCATTTTGGGAGATCAAGGGAAGTATTTGAATCATATGCTGCAACAAGCAATCTGTAAGAGTTACTCAAGTGAGTGAGCATCACCAAATTCAGAATAGTGTGGAGTCAGGACCATAAAGCAGTATGCCTTTCTTGACTGTTACAGAGAAGAGGAAGAGGAATGGAGAGAGATGTAAGTCACAATTGTCTTCCTTCCTAGAATAAATGGAGAAAAGAAAGCACATTAAATTCTTGATTGCTTCTCGTTAAGGTCTTCCATTCCAAAATATAGGTGTACTCCCACACTTATCTAGATTTATGAGAATTTTGGTTTATTAAATGATCTGAGACATGATCTATAATTTGATAGCAGTCTCATCTTTTTCCTGGTTCACAGGCTAACTTTATTCAAAGTATAAGCTGTTCACAGGCAAGCCACAAAATTGTATTTGTGAACAGTATTTTTTCTGATTAACAAGTGCCCTTTATTGTTTCTGATTAGCAAGTGCCCTTGATTTCCCATTCCCATTACCTTTGGCAGCTGAGGAGATAATGCTCTGAATATTCAACCTGATGATCATATTTTAAGTGTCTACAGATTTCACTTCCAGGTGAGAAAAATGTTTCTCACCAGAATTCCTGGGAATCCTTTGACATAATGAAATTGTTGATTTGAGATTTCGAACATTTGAAGATATTAAGTAAACATACTTTTGGTAGGGTGAATAAAGAAAATTACTTTTTTTTTTCATGATAATGTGCAAAAGCATGGCATCCTTTATCTCTTAATTATCTGTCTTGTCTGCCAGACTATTTCCTCCTATTTTCAGCAGTATTTCTTAATCCATTCATAGGGTGGCTCCAAAAGAAAATTAGACAATTTCTTATACATATAAATATGTATTCTTATGCGTATAGATCTTTCCAGATATTTTCTGAGGAGCAACCATGACCCAGAACACTCTCAGAGGAAAACCTAGAGCTCTGACGAAACACAACAGGTTGCCATTGCAAGACTGAAGATCTTTCACCTGGCCACTCTCTGCATGTAATTCAAGGGGATGTTCCTTGTATTCCTGACGGACCAATGCACAATCAGTCTGTCAGTGAGGTTGGCTGTTACAATGTCAGCCTTTTGAATTTTCTGTGGGAAATGACATAGGAAGATGAAGCTTCCAAAGGAATTCCCCAAAGAAAAGCAGAAAATGTCTTCATGACAGTTCTAGTCATTTAGATACGAGAGCTAACTGCAACTAGAGTTTCCTCATTTACCTGAAAGATGCTGGGGATTTCATGTCAGGGGTTCTTCCCTTATCCATTACTATACAATTAGACAATATCTGACAGAATCAGATTAAAATTAGCTATTACCTTCAATTGTTCCATATTCAGTCCTTCAACATCTTGTCTTTTTAGCCAGTAATTCTCAAGTGACTTGAATTCAGCATGAACACTGTTTCCCAAGATGTTGTGAGAAAATGAAATCCTGCAGGGATTTTCTGGTAAGTCAGTGTAACATTTTGAAAATCTCTGAAGGAAACATGAAATGCGATTAAAGACAGAAGATAAAAATAGAGAAAGGCAAGGACAAAAAAGAAGGCTAAGTAAATGTAGGACATGAACAAAAGTGTAGACTGAGATACAGTTCAGCAGAACTGCAGACAGGCAAAGATTAAGCAAACCTCACACAGAAAGCAGAGGATGTCCAGTCATGACAGGATTATAGAAAAACAAGAATTGCACAAAAGGAGCCCCAGAAGCTGAAAATAAGGATGATGTTCTGATTCATTTGAGATCATTGTCAAAACTTCAGTTGACGGCAGAATTAGGCTATAAATATACAGAAAAAAACCTATACATACATACATAAAAAACATATATATATGTTAAACATATACATGTATAGATATATATATGTAGCCACATGTATAACTGCATATATGTCAGGGAAAGCTGGAAAAAGATTACATATATTCTTACAGCACAGTTGATTGCCATGATGCAATCAAAAAATGGTTGCCATGATGCAATCAAAAAATGATGCAATTATAATGGAGACATACGTGAACATACTGTGAGTGAAAAATATCTTAATTGGATACTGATAGCAATCTGTCTACAGCAGTGTATGTGGATTTACCTTTGTCATCCAGAAGCAGTGTGGAAAAATGTCTATGAAAAGACCTTGAGTGGAGACAAGATTCTATATTTTTCAAAGCAGTATTCTAGTTTTAAAACAAGATTCATCACTTTTAAAAATAAATAAAACACACTTTATGATTAACAGTCCTATGCCCACAGATTTCTATTGGTCTGGACATTGATGTGCTAGATTTTCAAGTTTGAATAAAGCTTCACTTGCTTTTGCGGGGAGGTTTTGTCAAACAAAGGCAAGAAGCAAAGTTAATTTTCTGTCAAGAGTTGCTATACCTAGTCAGATGACCTGCCCCAAAATGGAGACACAATAAAATACTCTTTGTAGAAAACCTGTTTGAGAGGGTATGTTGGGAAACTCGCAAGGTCTTCTTAACAAGATGAGGGGGCATTTGTGTGTCAGGGTGAGTGTCTGGCAAACAGATTATCATAACCTCGTCTCTGCTGTAGTCCTGGAGCGCCGCCTTGCAGCGCTTGTCCATGGCAGGCTGCCAGGCACCTCTGCAGGTCCTTCAGCCTTCACTCACCTCATGGGTGCCAAGGCAGCCTCCTTCTGCGGCCTTCCCTTCCTTTGGCTCCGCACACCCATGCTTTGTCCGCAGGGCGACAAAGTTGGCTGTGGAGAGATATGCGGCCTTTCCAAGAACATCTCTTAAAAAGAAATAACTTCACATTACATTTAACAGTGAAATAAAAAAACCTCTCAACAGGATCCAGTTTAGTTAGAACAGCCTCTACAGGCCATCTCTCCCCAAGGATGTAGTTCTGCTAGAAAACTATGCAGTGTACATGTACATGGTGAAGCATTTGTTCAGAGATGTTTCATATTCAAAAGATACCAGGAGAGTGCTCTGGTCAACACTATCATATCATTGTGTTGAAGAGGAATTGTACAAGGAACGAAGAAGAAGTGTCGTTCTGGAAGTACAAACAATTATTTTGGTGTGTTTTGGAGCAAGTCATTCAGGTATAACGGTGTTTGAAATCAACAAAAAAATAACCTCATACAAACATTGATACACAGAGCTTGTTGAAAAGCAATGATTGCAAACAAAAACCAAACCAAAAAAGAGGCCAAAAGCAAACCAATTTGATCTAGTCACATAAGCTATTGCAGACTGCTGATTTTGTTTTCCTTTATTGTAGTTCCCAATGTTTTTCCATCCTACTGAGATGGCTGTTATGCGTGTACACTTCAGAGAGAAATGATAAAAGAGATATTTTTTTTTCTGTTTGATAGATAAAGCTTTGTTGTTTTTATGTGCTGCATTACCGGGTAGGAGTAGAAACAGACAGCAAAACAAATGTATCCTATGTATAGCCAGACTGAAACGTACTGCAGCAGGATCGAGTCTAGACCAATATGCTATACTATCTTCAAGGGAAAACAAAAACACTGAAGACATCAGGCTAGATTTCTAAATAAAAAAATCCAAACTTTTAAAAGCTACAATGTCCTGAAGTTTCCACTTTCTGTTTCTCCTTCATATTCTTGCTATTTGAAGTTCACCTGAAATAGCTTTAACGATTGTCTTACATCCTTGCTTTCTGTACATACAACATACAGGTATTTTTGCACGCAATGCACGCAACATACCCTTACTTGAAAGTTCCATTTTGTGTCAAGGGAGAAAAAAATAACAAAACAAAGGATACACACTCATAATTACGCTTGGAAATCTTGCTCCAGCCAAAATTGTGTTTTGACATTTGATATATTGATGTCTTATTGACAAGTTTATTTCAAGGCATGTTTATGATGTGTATTCCTCTTTACATTCCACTTGTTTACATGGAACCTTCCACTTGCGAAAATATTTCATAACCAGCACACTTGCTTTCAATATTCCTGGGTGAAACCAAATATCTATAAAATGTGTGTCTTAAATGAAAGCAAATACATAAAAAAAAGTAAATAAAAGTAAAAGAAAAAGAAATTGAAACAGCTTGAAAAGATTAATGATGCTAACAATTCAGGTGTTTGAGCTCTTTATTTCAAGCAATTTCACCAATGAAACATTTTCTCCTGATAGCAAACTGCTCACAAATTAGACATGATTTTTAAAATGTGCATTTATTTTAAATTTCAAAAGATAGGTGTTACCAGAATATTTGTGCTATAGATGAAGTGCCTGCTTATTAAATGTAATCAGAGACAAAGAATAAGGGATGCATTGTCCTTGATTCTGAATATTCATGCACACGTGGCACCACACAAATTTTCTAAAACCTTCTTCTCTCTTTTTGTTTTTGCCTAAAAAAAATTGTGGCCACAGACAGTTTGGGGTACAGTTTTGTTTGTGCACCTGTTTGAGGAAAATTGCCTGGTTATTTGAGTACTTAAGTGTCTGGTTGGTGCCTAAAACTGAAATCAAAATGAGAGTGATTGCATATGCCTTTTACCAAGCAGAAGAAGGTGGGTACCTGAAGCTGTTCTCACAGTTGTGATAATTGATATTTTTGTCTGTTTGAATCATTGAATCACAGATTAAATTCTACTTTCTGGCTACTAAAGGGCGTAGACCACAAAGATAACGGAGTTGGAAATGGACTTAGGAGCATCAAAGGGAAGCTGTTGCATGGAAAAGATCAGCTAAACATTGTATTATTTTGAATTTTCAAATACCAGCAAAATGTAACCACATGGAAAAATAGTCTATTTTGCTATACTACATTTTTTCTGCTTCTTGCAGGTGAGAGAAAGGAAAAACAAAAGCCCAGGATGGGGCAAAAAAGTAGGTTTTGTCGTTCATCTGCTATAGCAACCAGAATAAGAAGTATCTGTGGCTTCAAATTTATGAGAACAAGTTTTACTTGGAATTAAACTGGTAGCTTCTTAAAGACAGGCCTTCTTTTTGTTTAGCACTGAACACTGATGGGACTGAGCCAGCTGGAGTGCACAAGGCTGACATTTGTGTGTTGATTTAGCTGATCACAATAAACAGAAAGCCATCTGAAGAAAGAAACAGGTATACTACAAAATGTAAAACAGTGTAAACAGCTGGGGTTCACCAACCAGAATCATTTAGACTACAGCCCGTAGCAACTTTCACCCAAGATGTAAGCCCTTTTCAAACACACAAGGCAAAATATACTTCCTAAAAAGCTTTATTGATCAAAACAACGTCTTCAAAATCCTCACAGGCACATTGGTAAAAGGTTGTCTGATTATCCTTGAAGTGTCCACAAGTGTCTCTCTCTCTCTGGTAACCACTAAAACATTTTCACTTGAAATTAAAGCTACTTCAGTAATAATTAAAGAACAATGTCAATAAATGTTTTTCCCTTGTAAATTACTCAGAACTGTGGGGTTTGGTGTTGTTTTGTGGTTTTTTTAATCATGCAATACTGCTTGCTTTTTTTTTTTTTTTTTAACTTGTTGAAATACCTAAAAAATACAGTGAAGAAAACCAAAACTATTGCTTATATATTTTTGCTTCCTGGACTCACCTAGCTGCTATAGCACTAAAAGTGTGGTTTTGTGAGGACAGAAGAAAAGGAGCCCTGATTAGCCTCCTCTTGCTCTTTCAGGCCTGTCGAGAAGTTGTGGTACCTTACATTGTATAACTAAATAAAAACCAGGGAATTGTTTTCTGTCATAAATAGCAGCACTTTGTATCAACTTAATGCTTGTAAGGTCTCCTTACCAGGCTAAGACTGACAGCAGGGCATGTTATGAAATGTGAGTTTTTTTCCCTTGGCTTTTAAAAGACATGGATACAAATCAGGATTTCTGAAAAGCAATACTACAGATAGCAGCAGTTAAGTGCTGGAGTGGATCTCATAAATAAAACAGTATTCTTAGTTAATAATGAGCTTGTACTTCAGTGTTTTGTTGGATCAAAGACCTCGTGAACGATGAGATTCTGGTCAGTGATAAGTAAAAACCTAGTCAGTCGAGCTTGAAAACTATGTATCTTATTCATGTAAGAGTAAAATAGGGACAAGTGAAGAAAAAGCAGGCTGTGATTATTTTGAAAGCCTTGAAAATTTTGTAATTGACGCTCAGGGAAATCTGCAAAATGCTATTATTAAGTCCATGTGTAAAAAGCTGTGTATTAAGTCCAGTGTAAAAAGCCAGAAACCAGTAAACACTGTCTGTGTTTACTCTTACCTAACTTTCTTGGGACAAAGATGATGACAAGTGCCTTGATCTGTAATAAACTGAGGTGAAAGTGGGATTTTTAGTAAACTAGTTCAGTATATCTTAAAGGTCTTCATGTTATGAAAAAATTCATTCAGGAAGCACAGAAAAGATGTATCTTGCATCAGAATGTGAGTTCATGACTATGTGTTTCTGTGTAAGCCTCACCTAGGTTAGAAAAAGATTAATTGAATATTCATTCAACTGAATGATACTTCTGACATTTTTCTGCACTACTATTAATTATTACTGTGACTTTGGAACTGTGTATACAGTATGATACTCAATAGTCAAAATTTAAGTTATTAAGTAGGCTTTGCTTCACCTTTGATCCCTACCAAAACCAAAAGTTTTACTATTCTGACAGGATAATTTATAAAACTAATAGGATAAATAACCATGGGAAAGAACATAAAAATATTAGTTTAGAATGCTAACCAGTATTTTTGGACAATGCACTCTGTCATGTGAAAAGCCAAAATAATGTGGGGGTTATAAAAATTGAATGTTGTTTTGATGCCAAGCTGAACAGTGTAATATTGCAAGAGAAAACCTGAGAGCTTTATTCTCAAAAAACAAAACAAAACAAAAAAAAAGCTTATGATGAGTCTAAGGATATGTAAGATGTTAAAGAAGTAGTAAAAATCTTGTATAGATTACTAGTATTGCTTACTTACGAACTCTTGCCCTGGTCTACCCTAACCCTACTCCTGGAGTCATACAGCCTTCTTGCACAATGACTAACAGTTGTTTTGAAATATTGCAAGTTTTGTGATTATTGTTACGGTTGACAGTGTGATTTTTCCCCTCATGCAACACAGTGAGTTAGACTGCCTGTCATTTGCTATCTGTTTTTATTTTCTACATCCTAATTTTATTACCTTTGCTATTTTCCCACAGCTGTGCAGCAGACAGAAGTGCCTCAGAACTACTGTTAAAATCTTCCGTGGCTTCAAATCATCTATACCTTTGACTAAGCTATAATTTTATACGCACTACTCTATCTAACTGTACTTGAAGGTTAGAAAATGTTAGCTATGAATCTCAAAGTTTAAAGTTTTTAAGTGCTTGTTCATCTTTACTACTAATGTTATCATATGTTATCATAGGGATTACTCGGTATTGTGGACAGAAATCACTAATTTATAATTTAAAAATATGTTAAACTGGAAATTTAGAAGGGAAAGTTGAAGAAATTCTACATCTTTGTGAGGGTAAACTATGTAGAAGAGTCAAATAACTTCTAAAAGTAATTTTTAAATATATATGGACAGGAGGTCAACTGGTATGTGAATGACTTCTGCGGATTATCTACAGTGCATTTACTACGTTGGAAACAAAACACTGTTCTTGCCCCAAGGAGCTGACAGCCAAATTCAAACTGAACAGCTGATACATACATACATATGTGCCAAAATGAGGTGGATATAAAATCTAAACTTTTCCCAGAATACAGTTTGAGATTGATAAACAGTTCCTGTCACTTGCCTCATTGAGTCAAGTGATGCAAGATACAGATTTCTGTTTAGATCTTGTAAAATATTCTTTGAACAACATGAAAACCTGTCTTTAAATCATTAGATAAATTAAATATTCAAAATACATTTACATGTGCTGTAAAAGAATATAAACATTCATACAACTGGTATAGTAAGCTAAGATAGCATAAATTGAGGTCTTTGAATCACAGTGAAAGCAAAGATGCCTTTGGAGGCAATTAGGCACTTTTTATTGAAGTGTGATACTTCAATCAACAGAGCAGAATCAGTACCATGTATTGTGTAATATTTAGGTTGCCAGTCACCGATCAAAGGATTAAACTTATTATGGGTATGTGCAGACGTCTCTCTCTCTCTATATATATCTCCTATCTATATCAGTATATACACATTTATATGGTATATGCACAAAAATAAATGTTAAAAAAAGCCAAACCCAAATGACTGCCAGTTATAATAACAAAAAAACCCTCAATATAAACTGGAAGAAATGGTTGTCAAATCGTGACAAATTTGATCATAGAAATGATTCATATATTTTGAGTCACAAATGTATAAATAATTGGTGAATTCTTATGAACTGATGGGTACCAAATTATGTAAACTACTCATTTAATATGGTTAAACCCGATCTATTGCACTTTGGTATTCTACTGAGCAACAGCTTTTAACTTATATTCATCAAACAGCAAACTCTTAAATGGTATCGTCTAGCTAAAGTAGATTATGAAGTAGAGTAATAGATTTTCCCAGTAACTAACTAAATTCTATCATCTTTTTAAATTTATGATCTGATTCCTAGGTACTCATCATAACATATTTGTGCTGTCTTACCCAAAGCACATTAGGCTATGTTTAAAAAAAAAAAGTGGAAGTTTAATCACATTTGATATTCTCTAGTCAACGTACTGTCTAAATATTCATTAAGGAAAAAAAAAAAACCACATAAAAATGAAAAGGCACCCTGAATAAAATTGAATGTAAGGTCAGAGTTAAGATCTCTACATATAATAGAAAATCTAAGTTACAGAAAATGAGCTCTATGAGTATTAGAAAACACTGATACGAGCCTGGAAACCATCTTGACTATCAAGGGATATGTATTTCATTTTCAGTGTGTGATTTTTAATATAAATATTTAATGAAAATATTATTCAAATATTCAGTTAATGAAATAAACTGATGGAAGTACCACCAAAAGCAGCTTACTTAATATTCGCTAAATGAAATGGAAACATTTATCTAGGATATTATATCAGTCTTTAGAGAGGTTTCATACATTACACTTTTTAGGACTATTTAAAACATCATTATTATGAATTCTCAACTTTTTCGCTAAATAGGATGACAGATTTATGGGGGCAGAAAAAATAACGTATACCTAGGAAAAGAAAAGCTTGATTTATCTTTATTCAGACTCACTAGAACCTACTATAAATGTTAACATTTCCAGTATTTTAAAGAACATAAACAACGTTTGTAGCCGTCATAGAAGACTGATCAGTCATACTTTCTAATGACCATTGTGTCATGACCTAGAATAAAACGAGAGAAAAGGAAGACCACAGGTGATCATTTAGTCCAGATTCCTTCTTAGCTTTGCCTAGATAATTCGCGCTCGATCTTTTCCTAAAGAAGTGTTTTAGCGATGTATGTAGACAAGAGATCTAGAAGGAAAACTAGAAAAAGGAAGCTTATCATCAGCCACTAGAGATTAATATTTTAAAAGCTCTGTGCTGAGTGAGCTGTTCTTAAAATTGCCAGAGGAGGGATTGCATAACATTTCTCTCCCAACTTTTATTGTACCTTTGCTTAGAAGATTTCTTTCAACATATGATTTAAAACCTACTGGGAAATTACTTTTATTTTCTTAATACTCTTCCCCATATTGGCAAAGTGGACAACCTTTAAGATAGGGTTCTTGTTGCTGACTTCAAGATCCCTTCCTTTTGTTCTGCAACTTCTTCAAAGGACAGTTGTCAGTGAATCCAGGATGCCAGCTCAGGTTGTTTCACTACTAAGCAGAAGTATCTGTATTTCACATTCAACATCCTGGCACTATATTGTAGAAGGACATACGTCTTTTTTTTTACTGTGTCCTGTTCACTTTATGATCCAGTCTAGTATCATATTCTTTCCTGCCATACCAGCCATACCTGCTACCCAGCTAGTAATCTTCTATTGGTGTCACCTAGATGCTTTCTCTTTCCCAAGTCTAGGTTTGTCTTTTATTTTATATAATTCTAGTGACTTCAGAACTGTGCATGCTTTCGAAGCCACTTTCAGTTCTGTGCAGGCCTTCAGCAGTGCTTGCAATACTTTCCATCTCAAAATTTTCTGTAAGACGTGTCACCCTTCTGTCAGGTGCAGTTGGAGCAGTTTCTCCTGAAACAAAATGCAAATAGGACTGCTAATTCCTACCTGGAAGACTGAGCAGTTAAATTATATACCCAGTTTACATAATATGAAACAATTATTAGATAATATATACTTATAAGACACACTCATATACTCATAATCAATGAACCTAGAGACTGAAAACAAACAGAATCTTATTTCATAGTATATGGGTATAGGGACGAGGGAAAGGGAAAGGAATGAAAATGACATATATCCTTAGGAAAAATAGGTTAATAAAACAGTAAGAAGTGAAACCACTGTCTCTTGAATCGTGGTTTTGTTTTTGTTTTTGTTTTTTTAATCAAAACCCCTAGTATCATCCTTTTCATCTCATCCTGAATGGCCTTTACCTTGCCTGATGAGCATTAATGCAACTGCATTACACACAGGTCATCAACCAACCATCAACTTTGGCAGATTCAGCTCTTTTTCTTTTGAGCTGTGCAGTAATCTCCACTGAAGAACAGTTTTGGTGTTGGGCAGAAAATCTCCAAGTGGCATACCTAACTTGGTTTACTCTTCACCATCACATATGCATCTCTGTATCACCTACATTTCAATTCAACTTCTATAACTCATCTCTTTTCCTTTCCTTTTGTTTTACTCCCTCACCTCCCACAGTTATGCAGGTGAGCCATCCTGATATAGCAAATATAGTATATGATATCTCAAAAATTGTTACTCCTTTCAGGCAATGTGCCACAAAATAGGCAAGAGGGAAATTATGTCAGAGAGTAATATCTGATCAAAAAGCTTCCTTTTACTTCACGGTTGAAAAGCTGAGTGGCAGAAGTGTTTGGGAAAAATGTAGGCATTTCTCATTGAATAGGTACAATGTATTTATACAACTGTGGTGTCTTGGTGTCGGCTGCAGAGAGCACTCCTGGAGTTCCAGGACTTAGGGGTGCTCTGAGAGGACAAACCTGTCTGATGCTACTGTCCTCTGTTAGACATTTTTTCATTAAGTAATAAATAATGTTTAGGCTTGATTCATTCTTTTCTCTTATCTTCACAATGATAAGATCCATGACAATGTCTGAATCAAAATTAAAAGGAGGAATTACCATCTCATGTTTAATTTGGGTTCTGTGATGAACCCCACATTCTTTCTGACTATGCTGCTGTCGAGCTAGTCATTTCTGTCTCTGATCCGTCCAGCTGATTTGTCCTTCTTGCTTTGTACTTGTCCTCTTTATATCGCATTATCTTTCCAACAAGACTCTGTGATTAATTCATAGATACCAACCGGGAATCTGTTTTAGGGATTTGTTTAAATCGCAGTGGTAGAAGTTTATCCAAATTAGTGTGTTCTTCCCAACACAAACTGGAAACAAATATTTGTGACGAATACATCTGAACTGCAGCAACATACTACGCAAAGTCCGAGTATGTTTTGCTAAACACATTACCCGACAATATAACCTATTATTGACACATTTTGACTTTGAAATGAGCAATCATGTATTTTGAACACAAAAGCAGAAGTCATTAGTATGACTAAGGCCTTTCTGAAAAAAATCCATAATTAAATTGAGATGATGAATGCATACTGATTGCCAGAGATGAATCCTGCCCATTTTGTTGAGAAATCACTTATTTTTCTTTTCCAGTCTGTGCTGTTGCTATGGATTCAGTTCCTCACATAACCCGTTTCTGCTTTCTAGAATTATAACACCAATGTGATAGTTAGCCTGCCCAATAAAGAAGCATTATTTTTAAAATAGGACACCAGAATGAAATGCAATGGTAACTACCAGCCCACAATGAATATTTTACTACTATGACTAGGTATATAGAATTCTGACATTTACTAGGGCTTTTCGTTCCAAACTCTCACAGTGCTTTACAAGTACAGCACAACTTCACCAGTGTGACACCACTAAAGCACAGCCACCCTGGAGTGGAGCGTAGCAGCTATTTTGCTCCCACTTGACAGCTGTTGGTTATTATGACCTGCTTCTTTTCTACAGTTATTTTTCTGGAAAGTATATGAGGGAGAAATCCACCCACCAGGGGATAGGCAGAGACCATCTGCCATGATTAATTTCGCATTTATTCCAGGCAGCAGTTGTACCAAAATCCCAGAAATGAAAACCCAGTTGCTCTTAAGACTTGAGCCAATTGATGTAAAATGAAGTAACATGTTCAGTATCTTTCCATGGTATTATCCATATACAAATCTCCATTAAGATCGTAAAGATTTTTGAATGCCTTTCCAAATTGAAGCTAAGGTCCTTTGAAATATTTAGATTTTTCAGTCATATAACACAGGGTCCTACTTCCTAGGCAAGTTAAGTGTACTTAAGCTCAGAAATCTGATTACAGAGATCTTTGTAGCAGATGAAGTGAAATGGGAACATGTGATCTGTGGTCAGAAAATGTAGATTATTCTATCTTTAGGTACCTAACAGAAGTACCTATCTTATATTAATAAATTAGTTACTTTCAATTTCTGTGGTGGTGAATGGAAAGGGATTCTCCACGGGAAAAAATATGAATTAAGAAGACACGTCTCTCTCTCTCCCTTTCATACTTCACTGATTACAGAAGCAGCATCGTGTGACTATATTCTTAACCTAAATTTTAGCTGATATATGTGCCCACGACCCAGGCCTATGGAAAGCCAGACTGCTTAGCTCAGTGCTCTGCGTTGACTTAAATGGATTTACATAGGTCTGCCTATCTGGATGAAGATCTTGTAACTCTCTGGATGAGATCTTGTTCTTTGGAAGAGATTGGGACTTCTTCCATTAACTTCTCTAGACCCAGAATTTTATGTTTTTTCTGTAAAAGCAGATGGGGAACAGTTCTTGGGTATACTTAAAATAGCTGTTCCCCTCAGAAATGAACTTTTGCTGCTGTATGATGCATAAAGTCTTAGTTTCCCTATTACTCATGCTAGTTTACCCATCCCTACTTACCATCAAGCTGTAAGAGAAATTTAAAAAATTTCCTTGTTGGCCTAATTAATTTTTTTGAGTTTCTCTGCTTTGAGGCAGTAGATGTCTTTCTATATATATGTAAGAGAAAGGATTTTGAAGACATGATCTGAATCTTACACAGAAAATTTAAAATTGATCTATTTGTTATCCAACACATTTTACATGAAGTAAATCAGTTAGAGCCAAACCATAATCCATTCTAAATGCAGTAACTCAGCAGCTTGGATAATACGTGACCAAATCAGTAAGAACAAGACAAAAACGTAATTCAGGTTGAAAGGTTCAGAAAAAAATGGGTTAGAGAATGATCATGTTAAGAAAAGAATGAAAGAAAGGAACAACCTTTACCACACTTTTTTAACTACAGACCTTCTGTTTCAGTAAAACTCAGAATAGCTAGAAAAAAAACAGGAAATAGAATTAATGTGAGGGTTTTTTTAAGCTAATTGGGCCAACCTTATCTAAGCTACGTCTAAACTTCAGGCTTGGAATTCCATTGCCTTAATGCCGCTCCCCAGACAGAAAAATTCATTCAGCAACTGGAAGGCAACATGAAATAGGGGAAAACTATATAGGGAATGGATTAGGATCAAGTAGATTTACATTCACATCTTTCAAGCTAGGCTTTAAATCATTCACTCATGCATTATACAGATCTTAAAGATAAGAAGTCAGCAGCACATGTCACACAATATTTTGGCTTCCTGCCCTTCTACAGCCAATTTTTATGTAGTCCTATTGTTATAGTCAAGCCTGGAAGGCACAACAAGATTGATTCCTACTTGATAAAGCAGCAGCAGGTTTTAGGTACAAATTCTAAGTTAAGATACTTCTGGGAAAGGACTTTTCAAGTGATTTGAGAAGGATTTTTTTTAGGTTCATCTGGGTTACCAGCACAAACAGAAAACACCAAATGACCTTAATTCTTGCAGCCAGTACCTGGTATGCCAGAAGAAAAGAATCTTGAAGTTGGTACATATTTTGTGTCTTCAGTTTCCTCTGCTGACTAATGGAAACAAATCTGACTCATATCCTAACTCTTTAATCTGCTTGCCCTTAGGTTGCCTTTGGATTTGTTCAAGAGCACAACTACTTAAGAGAATTCTATGAGAAAGAGAAAGTTTTTCCAAGAGAAAACTAGCAACCCCTCATCAAAAAGCTACTCAATTTAAATGTTTAGAATGTGCCAGTGAAAAAGAACGGAAGGGTAGTTAAACAATATTGCTTTTTATGAATGAAAATTATGTTAAATATTTATTTCCAGTGTCCCAAATGTCTAAAACCATTATTATTAATAAGCTTTTCAAAGGAATAACATTAACAACAGCATTAACAACAAAACAACCACCAACTTAAACCAGGTCACAAATTGACATAAATTGAAATAAAATTTATTAATTGCAGTGAAGCAAAAAATTTTCAAGAGATTACTAAACTGATGTCCTGACTATGACATTTTAATAGCTCTGAGAACAAGGTCTTTTTTTCTGCACAGGCCTTGACTGATCACGCTTTCAAACTGATGGTAGCTCACCTCAATTTTAATGGGGGCATTAGCAGGTCTTAGTATTCATGGCAGTGTCTGCCTTTTCTGACAGAGGGCTGGGAGATCATTTCTAGATAGAGTAAGATGAGTCTCCCTGATAGCAGCAGTTCTCCTGAAACCAAGACAAAGAATTTAAAATGAGCAAACTTACTTATGAGGTGGTACGTATGTTGACTTCAGAGCTTGAGAGGTGCAGAAAGAGGAAGTTTATATTAAGCTTTATATGATATCTGAAAGTGAATCTCTTTTGTACGTGTGAAAAGTGTCTGGGTCCTAAAAGGATTTTATTAACATTAACCCTCAAAGTCTGTTGCTAGAATAAGTGAAGGAAGCAGTCTTATGGATCCCATAAGCATGAGAAAGAAGATAGGGTTGGCAGAAGAGGTAAAACGCAAGCTAAAGCAAATTGCAGCTCCCAAGGACACATTAAATCAAGGTCATTAGATCTAAGAGTATTCCTTAATCATCCATTAACTTTCACATTATTCTTCTTCAATATAAGAAGAAAGTGCTGAGCTGACTAATTGTGCATGCAAGGTGAGCAATAGTACTAAGAGATATTCCAAACACTTTCTGGAGGCATAATTTAAAGAAGGAAAAATTCCCACATAAAATAGTTAGAAGGAATTGATCCTCGTCTGAGTTCAACTGTGATGCAAAGCTTACAGGTTTGAACCTGCAATGAATGTGGAAAATAGGGAGATAAACCACAAATTATTCTTAATAATGCTAATATGTGTCTGACACTACTAATAAACCCGATATTTTGGGTGCAGGGAGGGGGCGGAGTGCAAAATTCTTCTTTCAGACCAAGTTTCCTTTTAATGCTACAAACAGGAAAAACCTGAAAGATGTAAGAAACTGCAAACAAAAATAACATAACAGGTCATTCAATGTATGATTGCAGGAAGCAACATCAGAAAATCACTTTAATAAAATGCTACATTCTACTTAAACTAGCCAGATCTTCAAGAAAATTACTCCTCACAGAAATCTAGTCCAGGACCTCGCTTCCCAGATACTTAAAAAAACTTCCCAACATGGAAAAAAATTTTGGTCCCTGGCCAGTTTATACCCATTTTATTTAGGTGCTTTTTTCTCCTCTCTTTGATTCTTTCCTCTTTCTTCTAGTTATATCCTTAGGACTTTGGTTTGTTTAGTGCAGAAAAACTTTTTAAGTCTTCTCTCAAAGCTGTTTCATTACCTGGATTATCTGCCCATTTTATTTTGCAGCTCTTTCAGTTTCAGTTCATTTTTGTTTAACACAGGTGAACAGGACTGTACAAGACATTGTAGGCAAAACTCTCCAAACAGCGTTTTATCCAATAGCATGTAGTTTCCCACATAAAACATCTAAAATCACATCTACTTTTTCATAAACCTATTGTATCGTCGTTTTTTATTAGAACAAGAAACTGCTATTATGTCAGACTTTTCTATTTCTAAGCCATTGCCAATTGATAAATTTCCGATTAATGGTAGAAACCCTTATTATTAGTCCCTTTACACAGGGCTTCTTGTTTGAGTTAAATTTGATCCCATTCCTATTACTTTAGTCCTCAGTATCATCATATACTTTCTTCATGATATGCCAATGCTCCTTTATATTTACTTGCCTCTTAACTTTGTGTCAAACAATTTTCATGAAGGCTTTAATTCTGTGCCAAATTAATTAATGAAAACATTAAAGATCCATTGCTGGACTAGTCCTTGAGGAACTCTGTTACTAATCCTCCTCTAGTCTGATAGTTTCCTTCTTTAACACTATTTTAGCAATTTTTCTTTCTCTTTACATGTATTTGCTAAGTCTCACATGCCCCACCCTAACAAATCATTTTTCACGGTGAATCAGGTCACTTGTTCTTTTGAAATCCTGACAAATTTACAGTACTTATTTTTTTTCTATAAATATTATCATTTTAACAAATAAAACCGTAAGATTAGTCTAGTGTGACATACTGTCACTAATCCATTGTTGGATTATATTTTCATTTACCTGCATGCATTTAATTAGGTTTTCTCTTAAAATCTTTAAAACTTTAATTTTATTGGAGAAAAATGGGTCAGTTTGATAGTTGCCTGGATCACTTTTTCTCTTCTTTTTCATAGAGGTACTCTGCTAAATATTGTCCAATGGTGTAATATCATTGCAGTAGACAATGTCAAAATTTCAGGTTGAATGACTTCACAGACTGTGGTTATATGGTATCTAGCTAGAATATATCAAGTACCTGAAGTTTTAATTTCTGTTGGGGTTGAGAAGCTCTCAGGTGTTTACCCCCATACTCAACCTCCTTTCCTAAAACAGAGACAAAGGATTTATCCAGTATTAGTAACGTTCAGATTATCTTTAGTCATGATGCCTTATTCACTATAATAACTTTATCTTCTTTCCTTTTACTGTTTACTTTTACAAGTGAAGCAACTTTGAGATTTAATGTTCTCAAATTTAGAGAATAGATTTACATAGGTTTACAGCTAACACTCTGATCTCTTTTCATAGAATCATAGAATGGTTTGGGCTGGAAGGGACATTTAAAGGTCATCTAGTACAAATCCCTGCAATGAGCAGGGACATCTTCAAGTAGATGAGGTTGCTCAGAGCCCCATCCAACGTGATCATGAATGTTTCCAGGGATGGGGCATCTACCACCTCTCTGGGCAACCTGTTGCAGTGTTTCACTACCCTCATTGTGAAAAATGTCTTCCTTCTGTCTAGTCTAAATCTACCCTCTTTTAGTTTAAAGCCATTACCCCTTGTCCTATCACAACAGGCCCTGCTAAAAAGTTTGTCCCCATCATTCTTATAAACCACTTTTAAGTACTGAAAGGCTGCAATAAGGTCTCCCCAGAGCCTTCTCTTCTCCAGGCTGAACAACCCCAACTCTCTCAGCCTGTCCTCACAGGGGAGGTGCCCCAGCCTTTTGAGCACTTTTGTGGCCCTCCTCTGTTGGACCATTCCAACAGGTCCATGTCTTTCCTGTGCTGAGACCTCCAGAGCTGGACGCAGTGCTCCAAGTGGGGTCTCACCAGAGCAAAATAAAGGGGCAGAATAACCTCTGTCAACCTTCTGGCCACACTTCTTTTGATGCAGTCCAGGATACGGTTGGCTTTCATTACGGTTGGGACACATTTTCAGCTCATGTCCAGCTCTTCATCCACCAGCACTCCCAAGTTCTTCTCCATAGGGCACCCATCAAATCCATATTTCTCCAATTTAGAGAAAAGGATGTCATGGGGGACCATGTCAAAGGCCTTACAGAAATCCAGATAGATGACATCCATAGCTATTCCCTTGTCCACTGATGTAGTCACTCTATCATTGAAGGCCATTAAGTTGGTCAGGCACGTCTTGCCCTTGGTGAAACCATGCTGGCTGTCTCGAATCCCCTCCCTGTCCTCCATGTGCCTTAGCATAGTTTCTAGGAGGATCTGTTCCATGATCTTCCCAGGCACAGAGGTGAAGCTGACAGGTCAGTAGTTCCCAGGGTCCTTTCCCAGGTACTTTCTGTGCTTCTTGATATAGATATCTTTTTTTAATGACTAGTTCTTTATAACATTTTTTACCTCCTACAGCTTTTGCAAGTAATTTTTTATTTCTCAAGGGGTTTGTAAACTCTTCTTCTTTCTCTAGCCTTTCGTGTATTTTCTCCACTTACTGGTACAAATGTATCTTTCATACACAAAAAAGTCAGCAAATAAGTCACCACCTGGGCTTTTAAGTCCAGTTGTCTTTAGTTACTACGTCCCTTAATATTTCTAAGTTTGAGACACAAATTTTTAAGCTCAGAATGAGTTTTTGCTTATATTTCTAAGTTAAGCCATAATAGTTGGATGCAAGTTTGACTTTCTATAACTGTATTTTATATAATCCTTACTATTTACCAAATATAACACGGAAAATGCATTGCATCTTGCAGGTAGCAGAAGTATGTGATGCACATCTTTATCCATTGTATTTTGTCTTCAAAGTACGTGCAGCAAATTAATCTGTATAACTATTTTACTATACTATATTATTACTGTTATTTTCAGAATCTTGTTTATGGACAATGAGGAAACAGGCATTATTGCTAGTATTATTGAAATCTTAACCATCTAATTGAGGAATTGTTATTAGAGAAAACGAAAGAATATGTTCAGTAGAGCAGTTTCAATAATTAATAATAATAATAATAATAATAATAATAATGATAATGATAATAGGGTTAAAATTGTTACGCACACTTAGTTTCTGATGTTTTTCTGATGTTATGTAGACCCTTCCCCTGATCACCTGAGTCTTATGGTCAGTAGGTTATACTGGAGCCTAAAAACCATGGTGCTACCATATGTAGAAAAAGAAAAAGGAAACAACAGCCATATCCATCTGCCAACTAGAAAAGCAGCTGCCAAAGCTAAACCAAGTCAAGCAGGTCAAGAGCAGTTCGGAGGGAGCAAACCTGACAAAGCCTCAGTCCTGAGGCCTTGCAAACTCAGTATTTAGGCTGTGGCCTGTTATTAGTCATGGCAATACTGTACTACAGGGCTACAAGGTTACATCATGTTTACAATAGCTACTGTAATTAACTAGAGTGTAAAAAACCTAACTCCTCACTTCCTTATCTCAGTTTAAGTATTTAAGGCATATGGAATGAATCCAGGTCTTTGTGCTGATCTGCATTTCTCAAAGAGCTGGTCATTCACCTTCTGTTTGACTTTTTTCCCCCCTGAAACCAGCCCCCCAGGTATATTGTGAGATCAAATGAATAAAATATAGTCAACACCTGCCAGACTCTCATAATGGCGGCATCCTGAATCCCCAAAATACAATCTATTATTTCAGACAGAAATCTGTCTTAAACTGAAGGCTGTGATTTGATATTCATTTCCTTCTACAGGGTTTGAAAGACATAAGGCAATTTGGAACTCTCCTTTCAATCTGAGATCTTGAGTTCCTGTATTTTATTAAAGGCTACTTTGTTGCATGTAAGTTAATTTAATCAATTAATCATGTCTAAACATATCCAGCTTAGTAAAACATTTTTGATAGAGTTATGATCTATTTAAATAGCATCATATAAATTTCATTAAATTTTTAACACTCATTAATTTCTAATTTTCAGGTTTTGGGTGCTTCTTCACAGTGCTGACATTTTAGAATTTACTTATCATCACATACTTCCTACAGAGGCACACAATACAAAACCAAATATATCCTTGTTCTCATGTTTTGCAATATAGAACTAGTTGAAAAAGACTGAAAAAGTTTCTTCCTTCCATTTTGTCTGATTTTCTGTTTGGTTGAGATAATTTTTAGGGGGACATACCTGAATTTTTGCATAGTTATATTCAATGTTTATTTTGTACACAAACACCCTCATATTCAAACATACAAACCTAATAAATATTGCAGGAAAACACAGACAGTTTTGCAGAAAGAGCCAAAGTATCAAGTATTAAAATGAGTTTTCCTGAAAACTGGGACGTATATGTAAACAAATATTTTAGCATCTCCACCTCTGCCAACCTCTTAAATGGTCTAGTCCTTTAGGAGCTGAAGAAATCTTTAACAGATACGGTATACTGGGGGAAAGAAATGTGTAAGCAGACAAACTTGGAAGAGATAAGAGGCAGTTTCTATGTGATTCATTCAAGTAAATCTTTTATACATACTGTAGGGTGGCTGATAAGTGTGAACAGCTGTGTATTTCTTGTGGTTCTTCTCACAGTCTTGTTTGCTTTTTCAGTTGTTCTAGGTTTAGCAGTTATGTATTTTCCTGTCTGTGTAATGCTTGGATTATTTTTTTTCGTAATTTGTGATATAAAGTAATATATTAACACTGTTACATTCCAAACCTTATTAACAGGCAAAGAGGACGCACACCTTATATATAAATAAAAACAAGAATTTATTTTTAATATAACTGAAATCTTAATATCTAATCATTATTAGTTCAGATCTAAATTGTTACAGAAAAAGAAGAAGAATGTAGTTAAAATTGTTTTACACACATGTAGTTGCTAGACCTTTTCATGGTGTTACGCTTAACATTTCCAGGCTGCTCTGGCTCCTAAGGTGTCTGCTTCATGGCCAGTGGCTGTGGTGACAAGGATGTCAGCACCTGGTGTACCTCACTGGGAGGAATGTGATGTTGACGTTGATTCTTCCTCGCCATATGATCCACTTGTGTCATTTTTTCCCTGCTTGCCAGCACCCTTTTATACCTTTGTTCTTTCTTCGCCGGTCTGCAGCTCTAGGTAAGACCCCAATTTGCTGTAGATGTTACCTTTTACTTGTGTGAGATATTATTTCTTTCCTTTCTTTGCTACCCCTAAAATCCCTTTTTGTCCAGCTGCAGGTTGGCATTTCTCTAAGTGACTGCAGGTGAGTTTTTTACAGTTGTAGGTCTGCAGCGCAAAGCTGGGACCCCATCCCTTGCCACCCCATGCCTATACTCCTCTGTACCGCTTCCTACGTCCCTGCTTCTCGAGGCCTCTGCTGTCCTACCAAGCCTGTATTTCTCTGCGTTGTCCTTGTGTTAAGAGTCATAAATACCTCATTCTGCCTAAAATAACAGCTAGTTCCTGTTATGTATATAGAACTAGCATCATACCACACAGAGGTAAACAAAAGTAAAACAAATTAGCCATAGACACCTGGCCAATTAGAGAAATTACCGCCACACCTAAACCAAGTTACAGGTCATGAAAATTTCAGACAGATCAAGCCTGACAAACCTCAGTCCTGAGGCCTTCCCAGCTAAGTACAGTCCTTATGGACTGTTACTAGCAATGGCAATACTGTATTTGGGGATACACAGTCACAACACATTTCAGTGAAGCATTCATTTATGGTACTTAGTATCTTGTTTTAACATCCTCAGAAAGCTGGACCCAACTATGGGCACTCTCCCCTTCCATTTCATTATGAAACGATTTAAATCAACATAAAATCATATTAAATGTAAATCCTAGGATGTTGGCACAAGCCAGTCGAAGTATTAAAAAATAATTCTGATCACTTTGACAGATGGAAGCACTTCCCATGCACCTTAGTGGATGGAAGCAAAACAGAAAAAACTAATTTGGCACCCAGACCTATGTATCTGCCTATTTAGCATATTACCTTTAACATTTTCCATTGTGTTTCCTCAATCTGATCAATAGGTTGTCATCAAAATGTATCTGGTACAACACATATCTGCAAAGTTCCCATCCATCTCATGAGTGGACCTGGCTCACCAGAGATATGACTCCCCCTGACCTGTATCTGCGCTTCTTGGCTTTTCAGCTGCACTCCCTCTCCAAATCGTTCCACTTCATGGATGAAGATGATACTCTGCACTTGCTGCAGATGGGCTGGGACTTATCTGGGCCCACTGGTGGGTAGATAGCTCTCCTACATTAAGAACAATTCCTATTTCAACTTCCTAAGGAAAAAATCTTGTTGCAGACTACTGTTGAAGATTGTTGTCGTTGGGTTTTTTTCCAAAAGTATTTGGATACCATTAACTGTAAGTTAAAAAATTCTGCCTTAACCATATGAGTTCACAGAAATAAATATTGGATTAAAACTCTCATGTAATCAAACCAACATTTGGATGCCACTAGTAGAAACAAAAATGTGAGAAATAAGCACGTGGATTTTCGTCTCTCAAGTGCCAAATAATCCCTCCCTTTCACTGTCTGTCTTGTTTATCATCTGTTTGGTGTTTCAGGTTCAGTTTGGTTGTATTGGAATACAGCCCACTGTTCAAGGCTCCATAAGAGGACTTTACAAAATGTTATGGGAGTTAGGAGCATCTGGCTGGTTTGGCTGAAACTCCCTAACAAGCTTAGTTACTGTGGGAGCTAAAATGAAATGAGAAGCTGAAGCAAAAGATAATGTTAATGAGAAAATTTCTTGGCTTTTACATAAGCAAAACAAAAATACAGCCAATTTCATACCTTTGCAAGCTTACCAAACAAAATGCTAAAATGTCTCAGCAAGTAAGAAACGGTTACTGTATATATCACCAAAGTCATTGAGAACTACCAACAAAAATATACATTTTTTAAACCTAACAATTTGCTTGCAAAGGTATCCTTGGTTTGCCCTTTCATACTTTTCTATCGCATAAGTATTTTTACCTTAATTTTAGGTTTTCCATTTCTCACGCTTTAAGTGAGAAGCTTATAAATAATAGCCATCGTATTGGTAGGTGGCTCCATTTCAACCCCAAAGTGGACTTTCTGCTGCACTGTGGTGTTCTCTGTGTATATTTACACACCAATATTATCAGTCTGACTAGGGGTGAGCAGAAAAGGGAGCCAGAAACTTTCTGTTGTTGTAACACTCTAAGCAAAATGTGTCTCTGCTGAGACGGCTCCTTCCTTCTTTCTGTCCTTTCAGCTGTGTCCTGAAGTGCAATCCTGTGTGTCTACCGTAAGCCAGGTTACCTTTGAGGTTTTCAAATGTGGAATTAGGCTATGATGTAGAACTGAGAGACACAGTCTGCGCTGTTTCTTAGTGGAGAAACAAATAAAATTCACATCAGTCATTGGTGTGAAGATACTCTCCAGCTTAGAAATCAAAATGAGTTACAGTCCCAAGGAAACAAGTTAATTAAGATTTTTATTCGAAATATTTTTAACAAAAACGAATTGTGATGAGAAATTCTGGTAATTTTAATGACAGGTTTGTTGGGAATATTAGAAGATGAAATTTTCACCCAATATCTACGATATTTTTCACTCATTAGTATGACTATGTGCCTTGACTTTGCTCAGTTGTAAAAAAATCACTTTGATTCCAGGAAATAGAATGCTTTTTAAACATTATTTCAGGTTTTTCCATCTCCCTGAAATACCTCATTGTTAGAGAAGAATAAAGATAGGTAAAAAATAACAGTGCCACACTTTTAAATTCTCATTAGTCCTATAACCTGTCAGCACCAAGAACAACAGCATAAACCTGTATCCAGCAGGATCAATGATAACATAAGTGTCCAAATAAGAAGGAAGACTGCTGCATTAAGTATGCATCTACCCATAGGTTTCATCTGTCTATTCTGCAGATCCTGATTTACACCTTAAACCATGAATTTTAAGACATCCCTTCCACAAGATTTATTATTATAAACGGCAACCCTAAATATTGATTCTATCTGATCTGCTTTGAATCTAAACTCTTGATCTCAGCCACTCAATACAATACATTTCACTGTTCAATTAAGTGGTGTGAGGTGCTTGACTTGTTCAATAAAGTTGTGAAGAGAAAAATTGAAATTGCCTTGCTCTTAAGGTATGTGAATCATGGACCCTCACCTGAAACACCTCTAGGACATGGCAGGAGAAGAGACATGGGCATGGGTACCAAAGAGAAGAGAGATAGAGCTTTCTTCAGGAAATGCAAGAACTAATGCTCCTGAGCTAACTAGTCCATATTTTATAGTATTTATTACAGTGTTTAAAACACTTTTAATGCGTTATTTTACTTGTCTCTTTTCTAAAGAAAAAAAAAAAAAA
>VYZM01011871.1:117089-130410 GCA_013398915.1 Dromas ardeola | reverse complement strand
AAAGAAAAGCCAGACTTGCTATAGCCACTTATAGGAAAGCTTTTTCATGGCCCTGTCACCCTTCTCAGAACCATTTATTTCATGCATACGTATTTCTGATGAGTACTCAGTGCACGATTGCAATGTAAATGAGGCAGCGCTGTTGATTTCTGATAGCATGATAATACTTCATTCTTAACAGAACTTTGTTTACATCTTTCCTACATTGAGCACGTTGCTCATGTTGCACATTGAGCAAAGTGAGATTTTTGCATTTTCCCAGGTCCCTTTTGAAAAGTGACAGATAATGTCATTTTCTAAAGCATACAAGCCCTTCATTTTTTCCCTGCAGTGAGAGACACTTAGAATTCATTGATACTAAATCTCATTGTTATCCTGTTATCTTTGCACATCTATTATGTAGATCTCTAAAATTCCCAAGTTGTCTCTGGTTCCAGACTAATCCAAGTCATTGCTCTGCAAATGTCTCTGCTTCTCTAATGACTTCGCTTTTAAGATATTTAATAAATATACAAATCCACACATCCCTTATTGAAGAACTTACTAACACATTTCTGGTAACTTTTTGCCTTGATAAAAATAGAACATTAACCCAGCTTTTTGTTTTCTGCCTCCTAGGCAAGTTTACTTCCTGCTTTATTACATCTTACAAGGTTCAGGGAGGGTGCAGTAGGTTGGAAGCCTACAGAACTATCAGCTGCTTCTCCATTATTCTGGGAGTTTTAGTGCATGAGATTTGTAAGGTGTTTTTTCCCTACAGAGCTGCAAACAGCCTACATTTTGGTACAGAAATATGGAAGTCACCAGTGGGTGAGCCTCAGTGGGGTCTGTTTTGACTGGCCTCTCAGGGAGAGGAGTGACCAACTCTGTAATCAGCCACCTTCCATGCAAATGAGGATAAAGACCACTGTTGCAGGTCACACTGCACTGTTAATCACTGCTCTGCCTCGGAAATACAATTTAACTCTCAGCAGTGACTTTATGGGCACTTAAAACAATCTCTAAGAAGAAATGTCAAACACTTTAATTGGTGTTTTCTTCAGCCAGGCTATCACCTCCTTGTATCTCTGCTCTTTTCCAGCTTTTCTCAGACTTTCAATGTTTTTCTGAAGGAAGTGAAGCTGCAACTCAACTAGAACCCAACAATTTTAACCCTGGGATTTGCTGTGATTTCTGTAGCTAAAAATTGTGGGAGGTGGGGCTGAATTCAGCCTCCATTCAATCAGTGGCTCCTGTGGCAACAAAGGAATGTGAAAGCTCGTAAAAATGTCAAATAATAAACACCAAAAGTGGCTTTAAACATGGAGACATCTAACCAAATGAATTTACTTTTAGATTGATTTAATAGAACAGTTGCTGTAAGAAGAAATAGTACGAGCTTAGTCTAGTCAAAACTTTAACTGATGCAATTTATAGTCATAGCACTTCCGACAGAGTGTGTGAAGAGAAAGGAAAATTCGGAAGTGAGGAGTGCTTTATGCAGTCTTTTCTGAGTGCTCCGTACATCCAAGAATCCGTCCTCTGATCTCACCAGCAACCAGATGTTGAAATTGGACAGCCTGAATAGGATCACAAGGCATTGAAAAATTCCTGTTGTCACATATCACAATGAAATGAAATACCGTTTTTCCTGGTGACTTTTTAAGTAAAGGAGCATGTTCCTTTACTGTCAGTTGGAAGGAGACTGCATTCATATGGAGTATATTTACATTGTTGTGTACTCTACTGCCAATTCTGCATTTGCATCTTGTACCTTTGCTTCCATCCCACCAACACCCTCTACATATTTGGGCACATTTGGATTTTGCATTGGTGCTTTCCAGCTGCCTTCTTGAACAAGGGAACTTGCACAAAGGGAAGAGACGAATAACACTCCAGTTCTACACCTGCGTGGGTAATATGTAGCTGTAGTATAACCTGTATAAAGCTTGGTAATACGGATATAACTCTGCCAGACCTTGCTCTATTTTATCTGCCTGGAGTCTTTCAAAGCTATCTAGCAAACTATGCACTTTCTTCAGCAGTCATGTCATGCTCAGTACTGGCAGGTTACTGTGAAAGGCCACGGCTGGCGATCTGTGAAACAGCCTTCTCATTCCCTGCTGGGCGATCTGTGAAACAGCCTTCTCATTCCCTGGTTAAATCCACATCTGTCGTATCAGGTGTTTTAGATGCTTGTACATACATAGTTGCCTATATAGCCAATATGAGATAACTCATGTCATTTTGAACATTTGCAAAGAATATACACATTGTTATTTAGTATTCAGAAAACTTTCAGTGCATTCGTTGTACACAAACATACATAACAGAGGTGTCATTCTAACTGTGAACTAGTATTGATTCAAATGAAAAAAACTGAAGGTGGTTCATTGCAGGCCTTGGATCAGAAATTACTTTTGCCACAATTCCCTGTATTTCTGGGATCTTAATGGCCAGGCAGTCTCTGAAAGTCTGTGGCTGAGGGTAAGAGGGGCCCACTAAAGCCCAGACCACACGGTCACTGGTTTGCCATGTACACCAAGCAGCCACACTGTCTCCCTGCGAGCTCTAGAGGTACCACTGAGATTTTCTGCCCAGATACTATCTACAGCACATGAGTGGGGGCTGTGTGAATGGTTATCTAACAGACTATCAAATAGATACTTGTGCTGCTGGAAGTGGTAAAGGGAAAGACAGAAGGGGTCAAATACTATACATCTTCTAAACACATAAGCCTGTTTAAAACTTATCTAGAACAGCGGATGGTCTCTGACAAATACAAGGGTCAAGAGTGAAAAAAGTACTCCAAAAACACCTCTTATCCTGTCCCTCCTTTCCACATAGTCATCCATCCTATCCTTAGCAAAATTAAGGGGCTTCCAAGCTTCCAAACATAAAAAACATGTGCTGTATTTGATGAACAACATTTGTCCAACCAGGCATTTCTTGCAGTACAATGAGGTACTGAAAAAATTGAGTTACTACTGGAACCACCATAAGGTTGTAGCATCCACCATAACCTCATTGCACAATACTTTCTGTGTGATTTAGACGTCCATAACCTTCCACAGTTGACTCATGATGCCACTCTTCTACCATAGCACTTAGAGCAGGTGGTGCAATAGTAGCGTCTAGATATGGTCTGAATTCAGATGTGCTGTGGGGTTCTACAAAAAATAACTTTGGCAGAACTGCATTCATTGTGCTTATGTGGTCTGATCCTGGTGAGACAAGACTGCTCTTATTCTCCACAAGGAGAAACCCCTCTGCTGATTCTTCTTCTCCTCAGTCTTCTTAAGCTACATGCTCACAAGAGGTCATGGCAGCACTGCAGTCACACACTTTCAGGAAATTCCCTCAACAGTTCCCCCCACTTTCTGACAAGTTCTTCCGTTCAAAAATCATGCCCCTAGTTTGACAGTGGTCACTCTAACTGCAGATAAAACAGGAAAAGAGGGCTCCCAAACAGGGACAGAGTAATGAAACAAAACTTAATTATTTCTTCGTTCAAGGCAGGCTTCAGATACTGATCAAGGCAGAGAATAGTAGCTTGACAGAGTCTTGCATTTACCCTCCAGCCCTAAGCACCCTTCTGTCTCATATGAACCAGTTCTTTCCCTCTCCTAGATGCCTTGGTACAGCTCCATCACTTGTTTTGCCCTGCACAACTCCCAGCAGCATGCCCCCCCTTTCAACATCAACAGTATGCTTCTGCAAGCAAAGAGATGCTATAGTTCACGCCTCACCTTTCCCTATAGTAGGAAACATGGTCTTGGGAGGGTAACTTTAGGAGTCAACAGAGCAGTGAAAGTGAGATTTGCATGTGTCAGTTTTTATCAGCATACGGAATGACTTGTAATAATTGGATAATTTGGATTATGAGTGTTATTGTGAGTGAAACTATGCTACTAATAATTGATTTGTTAAACCATCAAGATCTTAACTGGGCTAACAATAAATTATTGGCTTCGTATGTAAGGTGTGTTCCTGTAGTCCAGCTAAATTGCATGCCATGTTTTCTCTGGAGCCTGTTCCTGTGGACTGGCTGATAAAATACAGATTCAACAACTTGTGGATAACACAGGTAGCGTAGGCTGTAATTTGCAGTGCAACAACTAGCTCCTTGCCATCTGCAGATTGCCTCAAGTATATCTACTCTGTGTGAGACCCAGAATATTGTGAAACGTCCTCATCATACCCTTGGCAAGGTCCTTCTAGGACATCCCTAAGCTTTACTTACACTCATTGAACCACTCCATTACCTAACACAGAAACTCTCATTAAACTGTTACATTCAGTATGCAGACTGAACTTGTTGCACCAGCAATTGAGACAGGGTGAATGCTGAGAGGCTGAAAGAAGAGAAGGCAGAGTAGACACAAACACTCTGTATCATCAGAAGGGTATGCATTGTTTCCACATTGGGCTTTGAAAACAGTGATTTGCAGTAATCCAGCTAAACACATTCCCCTAGTCCCAACACAAAGCACAATAAACAATTGCTTTCAAAGGAATTCAGGTTTCAAAAGTGAGAGGAGAAAGAGACTCTACATCATCTACTAATGACTATTGTTACAGATTTTACTTTACTCAGACAATTGGCTGATGGATGGCATTATACAGCTCTTACAATTCTAAAGGGGATTGCCGTAGCGGGCTATTTCTTAGAATAGCAGTTTATTGTGCAGAAAAGGTCCTGAAAATGGAGACAAAAGGGAGACTTTTAATCAGAGCACTAATGTGGGCTGTCTGTGATGAAGCTCTTATCATTCCGCCACAAGCAGTGTATGGCACTCAAAGACAGATTCTGTAAAACTGTAATAGAGGCTTTTAAATCATTATTTGCACTTTAAACATAGGGAGATATTTGATTGCTTCACAAAACATTACTCAGAAAGGAAAATAACTGGGAAGATGAGTTATGACCTTTTTTTTTTTTTCCTGGACACTGGAGCCTGTGGTTATTTCTTACTAAAAGCAAATCCAGTAGTTCAGGCCCAGTTAATTTAAGTTCTGTCTGCAAGAAGACTTCTAATTAGTGACAGTTTCATTGTTCCAATGACATGGATATATCTCTATAATGGAAAATAATAACATGAAAGGAAAGTGACTGATCTGGTAGGTGGGCTAGTCCAATAATGGACTTTGAATATCAAGACAAAAAAATGCAGATAAGCAGGGGTCAGCTCTAGGGAAGCATAACTGCCTACAGTGATACTCTAAGGTGAAGAAATACCTAACAGCTCCTCCTGAAGCGTAAAGCCAGAAGGTTTTCACTGACGCCTTCTGAATTAGATTCATCATATTAAGATAGAGACTGCTGTAGCTTTAATGCAAAATGAAATAATTTCTAGCTATTAAAACAAGATGCCAGAAAACTGCGTTTCGCTATAGCAGGTACTTCAGCTGCAGTTTTCTGGTTGCTTTCAGATGGAGGGAAATCTTTTATTGTCATGGACTTTTTGGTACTCCAAAACAGCATGGAAGTCCAAGGGATTCCAAACTGGAGTTGACATAAGTTGATAGTTGATGGCCTTCGCTGAAGGGTAAGTATTTAAGCTGCTGATTCATTTTTTATTATTATCACATTAGGGATTCGAGCTATTCTACACACAGGTGCTGATTTTTGCAGCGGAAAAGCAGAATGGTGCTTGGGGTTTATTTATATATTTATTTATTCATGCATTAATTCATTTTATTTTAGTTACATAGAAAAGAAATGCAATATTTGTGATTAACTGAAGAATTCTACTTGTATTGTTCTGACAGCATGCAAAACATTTTCATACAGCTCTTGAATAATATGGAAGAATGCTGAATCATGTTGAACTCCAAGGGTGACATTGAAAACTGAGAAGGGGTCCGAGCATTTCACATGTAGTAACATGCCAGTCAGGACTGCTATTTCATGGAAATGGAAGTGCACACGGTCAACAAAAGTAACATCGAATGCAGTGATGTATAAACAAAATTAATTACCCCCCACAAAATATCCCAAATAATATAAACTTACATACAGTAAAGGAAAATATAATTTAATAGGCTTATTTATCTTGCACTAGGAAATCTGTTACTTTTAGTAAGTGTTTAATTCCTTCTGAAAAGAAAGAACGTGAAAAATGAGGATTTAGTTGCATAATTGCAAGCTTCCTCATTACTTACAGGCAGAATGTATCACTGTAAAACTATGATTTTTGTCCATGCCAAAAATTGGAAAAAAAAGCATAAGAGAAAATTGGTGAATCTGAACTTGAATTCTTTCCAAAATCATTACTTTTCTTTAAAGAATAATACACAACATTGTTTTGTATGAAATCGCAAAACAATTAGTTTCTAATGCTGGCTTAAGTACTTTTGCAAATAGTAAATACCCTTAAACACATCAAAGAAACTGGAAGCATTCAGAAAGGCAGAGCTTTTGCATAACACTCATTTCCTCTGTATTCACTGTCATAACAATGAAAATGAAACTACTTGAAAACATTGCCACAATATAAGAAATATTCAAATGTTTACATAGAATGTTTCCATTCAGTCTAAACTTGTTTTTAATATTACTCTATTTCGAGAACCAGAGAAAGTCGTTTGAATTTTAATGCAAACAGAACCAATCTATGAGTGTATCTAGACTCTCTTTGCATAGATTTTTATTTCAGATTTTATGCTTTGAATGATTACTTTGTCTTACATGTGAAGTGGAAATTTAGATATATTTTTCCTGTTTAAAGATTACTTTAAGTGCCATTCCCTCCTGCTAAGATAATAAATCATTTGAGAAGGTGAAGAGCATAATTACAACGGTTTTGTGCTATTGTATAAATATTCCAAAAAGCAGTGCTGCATATTTATATCAGTATTTAATAGCAAGATCATGACACAGATGTGCTTACTAGAAAACAAAGTAGAACAGAGAGGTATAAAGTAGTTCATAAACAAATCACATGCATTTGAATGGTGCTAACTCTAAGCTTCTAGTATAGTAGAAGATCTGCTTAATCATCTTTCCTAGTCATATAAAATCACAGGATTTTTGTCTCTGAGGCTCACTAGCTTCTTCAGGTTTTCCAAGAGGCAGAAGGGCCTGGGGAAAATTGCCTTTGGGGTATGAAGGACAGCAAAATCATTTTGTTGGGTAAAAGATAAAGTCTGAATACAGGCAAATATTGAGCACTGATAACAAAGCATATTGTAATTCTCCCTCTTTATCTTTCAAGTGCCCTACTCACTGCACTACCACCTTCTATTCCTGTCCCTGATGACTTATGCTTTTTGCCAATGTCCATCCAAAACATACAGCTTCCTTTTTACTTCCAGCATTCATTCTGTTTGGTCCAATTGTTCACTTTCCGCATTCACTTACAGTGTCATACTCCTGGTTGTCTCTGCTGAGATTGAGGTTATGTTTCTCTCCTGCCCACCTGGCAGCAGCCAGCATTCCTCCTGTACCTCCTCTTCTCCCCACCACCCTGCCTCCAGCAGCCCTACCTCACCTTGCTTCCCTGCCATTTCACCTCCTCAGCACCTTGTTCCCTCACACCCAACACCTTGTTCCCTCCACTAGAACTCTTTTCCCTCCACCTTCAGCTCCTTTTTTTTCTGTATTCTCTACACCTCAATCTCTAATCCCGTTAGTCCTTCTTGTTTTTTTCTCTTACTCTAATTATGCTTTTTTGTTCCATAAGAGTTTACATTTTCTCTAGTAACTAGCCTCATTTCCTTTTAATTCAATGTATTCTCCATTTTTAGTTAGATCTTCTTTTCTTAGCAGCTTTGCCTCTTCTCCTCACAGGTACTGTGTTTCAAATCCCACCGTATTTTTCCTGGTTGGTTTTTCATTTCAAAAAATGGGTTAAATCCCCTTCGGGCGTTCTTATCTATCTTTACTCAGGCCTTAACCTGGCTCCAAAAATGCGTTGAGACCCCAGAGGGTTTTGTAAACAACTCAGTTACTTATCTTACCGGTTATACCGGACTACTAGATTGGAAGAGCATGTCTTTCTTTTCCCCGTGTGTAACTCAGTATTTCTCTACATGGGTGCATTATGTTAATTGAAGTTAATACATAATAATAATAAAATCAACTTTGTGTCGAGACAATACATGAAAAATTTCTGTTAGTGAATTTTTTTTTTTGGTCATGGAGAATTAACAGTATGTGAATGCAACGAGATATAATGTACCATTTTATCACTTTAAATTTTGATTAAATAAAGAGAAAGAAAAGATAATTATGTGAAAGGATGTATTTTTAATGGTTGTGAGGATAAAACTAGAAAGTAATAGCATAAAATGAAGTCAAAGTGGCCTATTAAGGACATGTTTCATTGTGCTCTTTGCAAGCAAACATTGCAAGCTCGCATTCAACAAATAAGGTTTGCTTTGCACTGGGAGAATAGATTACATAAATAACAGGACAATGAGTGATTGATATGAAATTGCAGAAATCTCCGCCAACTTCCAATTTAAAAGATAATAATTAATCTCTGCAAATGTACCCTACATAATAGCAACTACTTCACAAATACAGACTAAGAGTAGCATTTCCAAATATAACATCCTTCCTATATATGGAATTACTAACCTAAAACTATGGACAAGGTTTTAGAAAAATTTCACCTTTTTATATAGACACTAGTCTCCCTAGGTAAAAAGCAGGAGACATCTGACTTGAGTTGTTTAGACCTAGATTAGAAAAAGTCATGGTAAACACCTTCAGGAAAAAATAGCAAGAGAAATGACTAAAAATGTGTGCCTGACTGTATTTATACGTATGCGTGCATGCATGAATGTGAGTATATATGTCCTATTGTAAGTATTTCCATTCATATATGTATATATTTCCTATTTATAATTTCTATTCTATTTCTAAAGCTCTTCAAAATAAAAATAACCCAACTTTATTTTTTTTTTTTTTTGTGAGATAGTAAGATGTAATACAGTTTAGCATAACCCTGCTGGCAGACAGAAAATTACCAAAACTTTGTAACCTCTGTCATTTAGCCATAGTAGGAATTTTTATTATAGAATCTTTCAGAATAACAGGAGAAATAAATACATGACAGCAGCCTTAGAGGCTCTAAAGAAAATTAACTAGTTAGAAGTTATGAAAATAAATGAAAACATTTGATATTGTTGTTTTGTTTTTTTTATTAATTAGTATTTATCACAGTCTGCCACAGTGGCTTATGCATTAGGCACCTACTACATTTTAAATTCCACCCACATGCTCTTGCATTTCTAAGTACATGAGTCTGATCATTCTGCCACTGGGAAATATTTACTTTCATTTAAAAAAAAAAAAATCAATTAGTTGAGCCTTGTACTTAAGGGGAACTTCTGTCAGATCTTTTGACTTAGAGGAATTGGATTGCAAAATGCCTTCCAGCTTTTTATATGACACCTTGACTAGACTTTTATTCTGTCATATCTCACTAATAATCAACTCAATTTATACTTAATGAGAATAAATAGTGGAATTTATACTTTTATCACATCTGACAGCATGTGCAGTAGGACAGCTACTGCATCAATTTTATTGAGAAACAGACAGATACATTTTAAAAGTCTTCAGGTTTGGGGACCTTTGTAAGGTCCCATGCAGTGCTTGAAGGCCTTTGTTATAGACTTATTATTAGTGGCTCTTCTCTTCTTTGGAAGACACTCAGAATACATACAAGGTATCATAAACTGTCTCTTCTTCCTCCACACTACTACTTTGTAATATTCTGATGTCTAGCCATCCAGCTGTGCTGTGGTCATACATCCTATGTGGTGTAACCTTTTATTTACTGGCATTACTCAAGTTTCCATTATACTTTTCCAGATTTTCTAACATGCAGTTTAAAACATTATCTTAAATCATCTGCCCACATTACTTTAATGATCAAATGCCCCTATGCAGTCTTGCTTCTTCACAAACTCCATTATAGCCAAAGGAGCCAGTAGAGACCTGTCTTCATCTGCAATTTTTATTATACTGCCTAGACATTGTATTTTCTCCCATCCCCACCTTTCAGAAAGAGTAGTTTCACAAACTTGATAGTGTAATAGCCAGCTTTCCTTTTCATTCACTTTCATTTACAGTGATTATTACAAGCAGCAACCCATGTTGCGTATATCCTCCCTAGCATTGAATTTAGAGAACAAAATGAGGCCAACAAAAGCAAAGGAAACACAAAATTTGCGTGTTTCCACTCTTCTGCAGCTCTCACAGGACTTTTTGTATTTTCTGAGTTTGTTTCTTGATTGTCTTTCTATTCATATCCTGTACAGTGAGAACACAGTACCAGCACTTAACCATGAATTCTGAGCACACTTGCCTCTACTCTGGGCTTTGGAAACATGATGTTCTTCGAGCTAGACATCTCTGAGCTTTTTTTGGAAAGGAAGAGACAGGACAAGTAGCATTAAAATTTTTCTTAGGGTATTTATTATTCTATATTTATATACAAGGTTACCTACTGTTTGGGTTTCTTTATTTTCTTTTGTAAAAGAATGCAAAATGTTAATAACTGACAATAGTATTTGAATTGGCCACTGGGATGCTCTCTTTCTCCCAGATAGAATGATAGCGAGTAGAGAAATCACAGCAACAATATATTATTTTATGATACTCTTATCTCCACTAATTCTACCGTATCAGGTAGAATTATGTCCCTATCCATCAAGAATTACAGAATTAAAAATACATATGTATCAAGTATATAAAATGCTTCTTCTCACTAGTTAGGTAAAGGTCTACGCAGTCAGTATGGCAAGGCTAATAAAAACTTGAAGGGATGTATGGTTGTCCACATATTCCTGGAGGCATCATGAGATCATAAAATTTTTACTGGTTTATTGTGGCTTACATTAAGCAACCCAGCATCTAACATTCAGCAAAGTTAGGGGCAGTTGTACTTTACATAGTGATATTCCCTGCTGAACTGGTCCTCTAATAGTAGGCATGCTAGGTAATGGTCTAACTTCCCTGTGCAGCTAATTAAAAGGTGGGGGTTGAGGACAACAACAAAAAGTTTTGCTATTAACTGTTTTGTCTTTGTTGTACATCTCTCTTTTCTAATCTTGTGGAAGGAGACATGAAAATGAAAAAAAAACCTACCTGATTATTTTGACGTTGGGTTTCAGCATACTGTGTCTGGAGTTTCATGAATAAAGGTCTCACTCACATTCCCTCCTTCCCCTTTACAAAGTTATATGAAAATCCTTTGACATAGCTTACCTATTAAGACTTTGGCTTTTCTGAGCTGTAGCAGAGCTTAACAGAACTATGGCACTTTATCATGTGTGGACAGAAACAACTGTTTGGTTATCTCCAAAGAGTAAGAGAGAGAGTTCAGAGTGTTGGGGTTGTTTAGCCTCGAGAAGAGAAAGCTCCAGGGAGACGTTATAGTGGCCTTCCAGTATTTAAACATAGCTTATAAAAAAGATGGGAACAAACTTTTTAGCAGGGCCTGTTGCAATGGGACAATGGGTAATGGCTTTAAACTAAAAGAGGGAAGATTTAGACTAGATATAAGGAAGACTTTTTTTGCAGTGAGGATGGTGAAACACTGGCACAGGTTGCACAGAGAGGTGGTAGATGCCTCATCCTTGGAAGTGTTCAAGATCAGCTTGGACGGGGCTCTGAGGAACCCGATCTAGTTGAAAATGTTCCTGGCTCATTGCAAGGGGGGGTTTGGCTAGATAAGCTTTAAAGATCCCTTCCAACCCAAACTATTCTATGATTCTATGGTTCTAAGAGTAAAACCTAATTACTTCAAATTTATGAGCTCCTGAGGTAGCTTTGTACTGAAGTGAGTCATACAGAGGCTACCTGAGACCTCTCTAGTGAGAGGAATGAATCTCTCAGCTGTCTCATGTCTGAGACTGTTGCCAAGCCTGAGGATGTTATGAGCTTTCACACTGCATCTCTGACTAAGGACAGGGAAAGTCTATTCACCCTGAGCAGAAGAAAGGTAATAGATTACCTTTTTCAGCTGTGGCTGTCTTGAAGAGAAGGGATGTGTTCTTTATTTGCCCATATTAGAAGCCTGGGGAAAAATAGGGACTCAGTCTGAAACCTACTGTATATAACCAAGCATGATTTAGGTAGATAAATAGAGGCACCTGGTATCACTAGAGATGCCCTGTGTTTTCCTGTCTGGCATCTTACCTGATGTCTGTGTTCAAGCAGCACAGACAGATATGGAGAAAGGCACGGGTAATATAATCTAACTCTAATGCTATCTTCAGGTTACATTGAACAAGGTAACAGAAAATCTGAAAAAAGAAGAGTAGAGAATAAGGAGCCGTTTTCCTCACGTTGTTTGGAGCGTCCAGGATCTCTTCCCCCACAACCACCCCCACCCTTTGTTCAGACTAGACCCACTTCTGCAATTCCAAAAAAAGCAATTCTGGACAGAATAACTAAAACATAATACTGAAATATATATCAGCTTTTATACTTTGTAAAATATAAAAAAAAATGGAATTATATTCTATGCAATAAAATACAATGGGAAGATCAAAAAAACGCAAGCATGACCATACGAGTCAGTTGCAGACAGAGCATGCCACGGGTTGCTGAGTTGCACGGTGAAGATACTATC
The DNA here is from genome assembly GCA_013398915.1 of Dromas ardeola. Taxonomy (NCBI): domain Eukaryota; kingdom Metazoa; phylum Chordata; class Aves; order Charadriiformes; family Dromadidae; genus Dromas; species Dromas ardeola. Next base: position 117,838 of record VYZM01011871.1, on the reverse strand, counting down.
ACACTGAATAGCATGAACTTCCTTCATATTCCATCTTGAGTTCAGGGACCATTCATTGTATGGGATATGGACTTCATGAAGATACCTCTGCCTCTCGCTTTCCTCTTGTGGGATGTTTATCTTTAAACCATAAAATGTTATTTCATTATCACTGTTTCCTATCAACACGCTTAGTATTTCTCATGACACATACATAAACAAACCCAGAAACTCAGCTTGTGTTATTTCTGTTCTCCATTTGTATTGTAGAATTTGTATTGTATTGCATTTGCTACATACAAATGCAGCAGGTATATAAGAAATAACTAAATGGCAGAACTGTAGCCGGACTTCAGTCCCAGGGGGTTGGTCCAGTGTCTGAAAATATTTTTTTCCACTCCAAACAAGAACTACTGTGCTAATCCCCCTGGAATGCAGCATTTATTACTTACCTGGCAGGTGTGAAGTGTTGCATGCTAAACGGATTATCTCCCCCCTCCTTCTCTCCACCTCCTGCTTTGTTAAGGCAAAGCAGAAGAGGAGAGGGAGGAGATAATCCTCTTCAAATGGAGCATTTATTACCTTGGATACGGGCATTAAACCCCATTGCAAACAAACTAAAGCTTCATACTAATCTGACCGCTGCTTTCTTGAGAAAGTTCAGGACTTTTTACTGTTCTTAACAACAGTTAGAATTCCCAATATTCAAGCCACATCCTTATTATTGGATTATTGATATTGGGACAACAGTGGTTGTAAAGCAAAGTTGT
>VYZM01011871.1:26164-112817 GCA_013398915.1 Dromas ardeola | reverse complement strand
AGTCTGGAGCTTACATATATTCATCCATAAAAGTATCAGACTACAAAATACACCTAGAGAGATGTAAAATAAAAAAGTATCTGTTCATGCCCTCAATGACCCATTGGGCAATATGGTTTCTTCACCTCTTTCAGTCTATGAAAACACAGTAATTTTTAGTACAGTCATCATACACACTATCCATCACATTTATGGCAAGTGTGACAGTTAGCAATTCAACAGCAGCAAAGCAATTTTTCCTGTAAGAATTAACATAACAGGGCGGGGAGAGGGGAAGGAGGAGGGAGTGTGCTTTTTTGCAGAGATCTGAGAAACACACACAATCTAAATACATCAGCACAATTTGTACGGTTTAAAGAACAGAGGCAGGAACAGAGTTATCAGAATTATCAGACAGAGGAAGATATTGGCCTTTTAGCACCTGGGTTTTTGATACAAACCCACTGTTAGTAGGACCCCAGCTGCTTTGTCTATAAAAACTGAACAATCCATACAAATTTTTTAGCTTACATGTTCTTACAGCCTCTCCCTGCACTGTCACCTTCTTCCTCAGCTAAATCAAGGTCAACCAAATCAACTAAGGATGCAGGACACAAAAAATGGGGTAAGGATGCTTATCAGAGCTGAGTGTTTAACTATTGGCAATGGAACTCAAATGTGATATCTAGAAAAGCAACAAATTGCTAAACTGGATTACATTGTGGTCCTAAACTGATAAAGGCAAGTGGCTGAAGTTAACAGAATATTTCTGGGCCAGAATTGTCTGATTTTTATAGTTCATATTAAAGAAAGTAGCAGCAGTTATTTTTCAGGCCCAGAATTAGCAGCATTTTTTTTTCAGCTCTGGAATGATAGACTTGTGTACCAGGAGAACTATATACAAATTTGAAATATATCAAATGTTTCTTATTAAGAAAATATAGCTATGTAAGGAGGATGTCCTTCAAATGTCTTCAGAACCAGGATTTGAGAAATATCCCTTTATATCAAAGCCTATTTCCAAACTGAGAAGTAATGTGTAATACAGAGAATGATTCAGAATGGTCCAAACAAAGAGCTGAAAAATGGAAATAAAAGCAGGAAATTCAACTATATATACCTGTTAACATTTTGCAAGCCAACTCTCTGAACAATTTAGAACTCTTTGAACAATTTAGAACTCTTTGAACAATTTAGAACAATTTGTTGTGGCCTACTGCACTTGCTACAGAAGACCCACTCCTATATCCATGTAAGAGGGGTGGTAGGAACAGGAGACATCTTCCTGCAGGACCATGAATGTACAGTTATTTATACTTATTAGCCAATAGTACCATCCTTGAGAATGGTCCAGACCTTGACAGCCAATATTTTTTACTAATAGGGTTCTCTCACTTTACATCAAATTGTACAAGCTTAGGGAAAACATGTTTCTACGAAGACTAATTTCAAAAGATTAACAATTAAGAAAACATCATAATTACCATACTTTCAGTGTGTACAGAAAATGGAATCCTTATAATGGTTCCAGTGCTTTTTGCTTTTTTCTTGGTCAGCTCTAGTAAGATAAGAAGTATTTGGATTAACACTGATATTCCCAGAACAAGATTTACCTGAGGAGTTTCCTCTAGAAGTGGGAATACAGCAACCTGTTACCTGGGTGATATTTTCCTTCTGCCTAGCATGTTTAGCTAAGTCTAATTGTAAATTCTTTTGAGTAAGGTACTATGTACATTGGCTAATACAAGGTTATTAACTGGGAGAGGAATGTCTGGACATAGTGTTTTAGTTTTGTGACTGAGAATGGAACACCACCTAGCCCATACACAGGAACAAGTCCTGTGAATAGCTGTATATTGTTACAATGTAACTGTGGTTAACTAAGATACAAAAGGAAAAGTTTATTTTAACGAGTTTCCAGGAAAACTGGTAATGGCTATTAAGTGGCATACCTGAGCATGATAAAGAAACAAAGAATTTCTCTACCATATAAAGCTGCCTTTGAGAAGTTGGCCAGGACTCCGAAAATCAGCATTCCTGATCTTATCAAAAGTTTCTTTAGAACTTAAAATCAATACAATTAGTCAAAATATAAAGGATTGATTAAGCTGGTCCTAATGTATCTAAAATACACTAGATTAACCCCATGCTAAAAGTATTTATTTTTCCCTATTGTCTATTAAAGGAGCCTCTAGTGATTTACTGAGCCTGATACATCTGTACCATATATGTTAAAGCAGGTGAGACGAATGTCACCCTTACTGTTTAATTGCTTCTCAGGTATGGTGTAAAGCCCCAGAGAACAAGATTTAGTCCTATGTCAGAAAAAGAAAGGCACCTACTGAATTATAAACAGCAGTTCCGTGAAACATCTACATGTTCTTTGAAGGAGTCTTATTCCAACACTGGCCAGGTCTGACACTTGCCAGTTTATAAAATCTTACAGATTTATTGCAGCTTCAAAGGGATTTCCCTTTCTCCTATATTCACATTTAGACTTGCTGGAGAAAAATTTCTACAGCTTTAAGGTTTGTACAAGATAGCTTATGCCCCTGTTCCACAGAGCTGCTGTATAAGTTTCAAAAAATTCCCCTAAAATGCCCCTTATAGCTTTTAAAGAATTGTGATTTTCTGTTGACTTGAGACTTCTCGGATTTTCTTTAAATGTTGTAGGATATCCAGTCAATGTGAAATCCTCAGCTACATTATCAGTCAAAATTCAGACCAAGCTATTTCCTAAGCATGGAAGAAAAGGCAAAACTTGTTTCAAAACAGGTCAGATCCAGATGAAACTCTGTGCAGAAATGAGGCAACTTCGGGCAGTGCAGCAATTAGATACAAACAGTATTTTTACAGTATTACTACACTGCTTACAGAGACTATAAAAACTAATGTTTAGTAGCTATGGTTTTTTTTTGGTTTAGTTGCAGTTTCTGTCTCTCTCCTAACGTAAAGAACATAGGTGAAGACCATTAATGGGGCAGCACAGAAGTGGCTTTGAACTGGTTTAGTCTCCATCTCCCTGTAGCCTCTGTTTTTTTGGCAGAATAGGCCAGAGTAATACCAGGTAATTCCATTAGCCACCCCCCCTAAATTGAATAAAATAAATTTATCACAAGATGTGGAAATACCACCCTGTTCAAAAATCTTCCTAGTGTTATTATCAGAGGTATATCAGATATATTCTCAGAGCCCAAAACAAAATAATACAACCATATAAAGGGAAGCCCCTAGATAATTTTGCAGGAGCTTTTTCCTGGTTCTCATGAAGGCAACAAAGTAGTATATTACCATAAATTTCAATACTTGTTTGTACTGGTTCAGTTAACAGTTGAAATAAGGGAAAGGTTAAAGATTCCAAGAAAAATCTGAATTTTTTTACTCATTTACTGTTAAACCACCATGTAGCCAGATTAACTGACTTTGCATGACTACATTATGTCCAAAAGAAAGCCCATAGCCACGTCCCTCTTCGTATAGATGAGTAAATAGTTCTCTCTGTTCTGTGGAGTGCTTTGTTCTTTTCCCTTCTGTGCCCATGAAATACTAACCGGCCCTTTGTGAATAGCCCATGTTAAACACAAAGCTGAGAGCAAAGTGTGATACGTGTACTAAGGGGTGCCTAAATTAGTTGAAAATTAGAAAAAGTTTTTCTGGGACCCAGCACTGTACCATGCACATATTTGAGATTTTTACTGAGTGGTAGATTTTATATTGAGTCTACATTATTCTTGTGATTATCAGTATATCTTTGCACACAGAGCTGATACACACACTTTAATTGTTCATTGTTCCACAGCTTGTTAACTAGTTGCTATCTAATGCTATAATGATTGCTGTGAATGCCTTGGACCACCTCTGTATTCATGTTCATTGGCAAAGGAAACTAAATATGCATCTTTTGTTCATTTTTCACATTTGGTATTGTGGCAGCTGCAGCCTCTGTCGAGTGTCTCTGTCAATTTTCAGACAGATATAATAAGAACCTGACATACATTTCCTTTCATACATTACATAAAGACATACATTTCAACTGCAGCTAGTCTCTGATCAGGGAATATGCTATGAAAATACTTAAAAATCTCCATCTTCTGAAGAAGAAATCAAATGCAGCCTTCAAAGCTGGTAGGATAAAAAAGCCAGGATCAGGAAAACAACAGGCAGAAGATGGAATTTATGAAAAATTAATGAGTATATTTATTTCAAATGATAATGAGCATGGGGAATAAAGTTTGGGCTGATAATAATATATCTCGCAGCCTTGGAGCAGTGCTTCATAAATACAAACATTTTCATAATTTCTGAAAATTTTCAGAAAACTGCAAAAGAAATATTTTTTTAAAAGTTACATAGCCCACAACCGGGACACATACATACACGCATGTCTATTTGCTTTTGACTTTAGTGGGTCTACACAGTGGGGAACACTGATTAATTCCATACAAGTTAAATCAGTTTGCATCTTATAGTACAAACTCCGGGTTATAGATAGGTGTTGTCATTCTCAGTTGTATTCACTGTACAGAGAAAGCTACAGGTACCATATTTATAGAGAGGCTAAACTGTGTTGTAAGTTGTGTATCATTGAATTGGTAAAAAAGCGTGTCTCTAACACAGTGGACAGAATGGTTACATGGCAATATAAAGAAGTGTAAGCATCTGTACTGCCTGATGCTTACCTTAGTGTTGCCCTAAATCCAAACTCATAAGCTTTAACTGAACCAATAGAAGGAACCTTAACACAACTTTTAGCTAATACTTTAACATATAGAAGATTGAGTGATATTGGTGAACCTTGAACTCTAAAGAGAAGTACATACCTTATGGAGCTTAAATAATACGTTTAGGCTGTCTTTTGAAAAGTTAGTCAAAAGACTAACTTTTATTAGTTGTGCCTTACTAGTAATGTTTAGTATATTTGTGATTTTCTGAATGCTGCTATATTCACTGTACAGCAATAATCAATACATGCAGTAACAGGATACTCCTTGAATTAATTGTCATTCTGGTGTTTTGCCTTCTTTTGTTTTCTAGGCTTTTGATTATATCCAACTGCGTGTACTTTTTCCACAGACAGGGCTCACTCATCTGCTCAGCCTATCACAAACACAGGTCCAGATTCTGAAACGGAGCCAGAAATGTTGTTCAGACCACTCCTGTGCCTGGGATGCCTTTAATTTTCCCAAGATAGGAGTTAGACTTATAAATCAGTCCTTAGCCCTTTTTTATAGGCACTGCAATAAGAAGGGCAGTTGATTACAGTGCTGTGCACCGTTTCTGGAGGGTGTTACAGATGGTCATTTTGCTCAGTCTTTTTCTGACCTATTGGAAAGTTAGGTTTTGAATCCTACCAGTAGATGATCCACAAGAGGTCTGCTTGTCTACCTAGAGAAGTGATATATTCCTCTAATTCTGGAGGTATACCATGGTGTTGCAGTTCCTCTGTTTAAATCCTACTTTTTACCTCTGGAAAGATAGTTGTATTTTGCCAGTATACTTCTCAAATTTTCAAATTTTCTATTTGATTACTAATAAAAATAAAGTTAAAGGCTTAGGAAAGCAATTTCTGTCATTTTACTATAAAATTAGATTACAGTGCATTTTTTTACACAATTATCTGAGGGATCTGTAAAGGTCTTGCAGGAAAATTACATTTATGACTTCACAGGGATTGCTGCTGAGTACTGAGAAGTAGAATAGCAATAAATCTATGCTAATAGACGTGCAAGTGAAAACATTGCCTAAGCTGTTTCTCTTTAATATCTCGATATTATAAAGCTACTCTGCATTGCTTTTCCTTCATGGTACCACTGTGGTAAACAGAGAGAAGAGGACAATATTGATTAGGCTGAGTATACAGGGAAGACTAAAAAGAGGAAATGTACCCATCAAATTTTCTATAACTCCTTGGGAAAGAAGATGACCTTCATAACCTTGAATGTATCTATTTTCTTTCTAGCCATTATTCTGTGCCTTTGCAGAACTAGACTTTGCAATAGATAGAACCATCTCTTTAAAGATGCGGCTTTCATGTTTAGACAAACTGCTGGCGTATTGCAGCTCAATAAAGCCTACGATCTTGATTGTCTATCTGGTGTAACCATGGAAGCAAGTGAAGAAAAATCACCAGGGCAAAACATTTCATGGAAAAGAGAGATGAGTTCTGAGTTTTCAATTCATCTGTAAAAGCCATTTTAAGGAACTGAGAAACAAAACAGAAAAAAAACCCAAAACACTGAGCAAACTGCACACAGAATATTTTAAATCTATATTTAATGTAATTATACTCTAATCATCTGACATTTATGCCCCTAATGGGGATAGGAATATTCCTCCTCCTAGTATTCCTATTGAAGTCTTCCCTGAAGTAGTTGTATTGAAGTCAACTGCAAGTTGACTCAACTAGAAGTGAGGAGAGTCATGAAACATCTAATCAGAAAGGCAGGATCTAAGGAACACAAGTCTTTGCTTTGATATCTCTAATTTGGGTGAGATGTAATAACTAATCAATAACCTTCTACACAGATGAAAAGAAATGCTTTTGCTGTAAATGGTCTTCCTTTTCATTTAATCTCATCTTAAATATTTGCCGGTTGAGGTTTTCCCGTAAGTACTGAGGGGAGTGCCTATGCACTGTCACATGCCTGGGTTGGATTAAATTTTGGTTAAATATCAGATAGATGTATATAATGGTTTTCTTAGAGTTAGCATGTCACTGAACGAGTCATCGTTGAGCAAGCACACAGGTATACAGTGCAATCTCAATTTAGGTAAATAAGAAGCCTCTGAAGGAAGTTAAGGTTGTCAGAAGTGTTATATACAATGAAATACAAACAGAAGTTTTACTTCCTTGTGATTTTCTTTAAACATATAAATATAACTGGGGAGGGTACATAAGCAGGTATGTAAATTTAAGTTTATAAGTGATGTCTTCTATTTCAGTTGGAATTTCACTTCTGCAATCTTGTAAATGCCATTTTCTCAACTTACCTTCCAGTGTAACCACTAAAAAGTATACAGGTGTGATAGAAGACCGGGATATTCCAAGGCATTGAAAAGTGACAGTGTTTACTTTCTGTATTAATTTGGGCAATGCATGTTGGTTGAAAAATGTGAAAGAGAACATTCAACACTTGTAGGAGAAATAGACAGAAAGATTTTTTTAAGGCTGGACAAGTGCCGAGAAGAAAAGAAAATCTGATGAAGATGTAATAGCAAGACTGTTTCATACATACAAAGCAAATTCCTATGGGAGTCTAATATTTGAGGACCTAATTTCAAAGACTTTAGGTGGAATGATTGAGGGCTAATATGATGAAAAACTGATTTATGGGTAGTAAACATATCAGATTATCATATATGGCTTCACTTGTTTCCATAACCACATACAGAACACACCCTTTTATGTGTACTCCATAAAGTCTTGTTCATGCACACAATGAGATCATAGATCAGCAAATTGGCCAATACTAAAAAAGAGGAATTATGAGAAACAAGTATCAAACTATGTAGATTAGAGAACATAAAGAAATCCTTCTATATGCATGGGATGCCCTCGTAAATCTAGCAAACACATACCACCAGCTAGTCCTGTAACTTCCATGTTTTCAACCTTAATGTGTAAGTAACAACATTTCCAAGTACATGTAGAACCCTCTAGAATAAATATGGGATACTTTAAAAAAAAGGAAATGGGTTATTTTCATATATGAGGCAGCTTTTATATATACAGATCACATTTCTGTACTGCTTTGCTCCTGGCAATGTGCACATTTCCTTTGCACATTGAAATTTTCACAGTAGCAGCTTTCTGTAATTACTGACTTCGGCTCCAGCATGGAAAGCACTACAATGCAGACCTAACTAGCACTATGAAGATACCAAGTATCTGTATTCAAAAATGGAGTCAAACAGGAAAGCAAGTCATCCTTTTATTAATCTCCTAGATATTCAATGACTGTAATATACATTTCATGATTGTAAGCATTAAATTTACATGACCTCCAAAATAATGCACATTTCTTTCTTCAAAAATGCTTCATTTTCATTTTTAAGGTTGACAAGTCCTAGGACAGGTAGCATCTATGTTTGGAATTGCCATCTTATAAATCTACAATCAACTTCACAAAACAGCCATGCAGAAACTACAAATCTGAGCTCTGGTTTTCAGTGATTATAAATGCATTCTTAAATACATGAAATTTGCTATAGGCCCCAAAGAAAGTTCCATGATTTGCTTTTCTAAAGAAGTTCTTCAATAGACTAGCAAAACCTTAAAAGAAATGTTAATCTGTAGAACCTGTGAAATTCAAAGATTACGAATGTGACTTCATCTTAAAATAAATTCTGTATTCACCCATGCCTTATCTGTGTAGCCAGAAGACCTCTATACTACAACTTACCGATGAACATTTTCACTCGAGGAATGACATGTTTTAAGTAGTTCTGAAACTCAAATAGCAACTCATATTCCTTATTAGCTGGAAGACACCCTTTAAATTGGATTTTTATGGCCCACACACCAAATTTATAGCTGGACACTGTGCAAAATGTTATGTCATTTCTAATTTGGTTATTAGTTTATGCAAAATATGTATATCTTTATTTTAAAACAGGAGAAAACATGGTCTTCATACAGCTGAATGGACAGAAGTGACATGAATTTGTATTTATGTATGTGTGTTTTGAAAAAGAATGCATTTATATTTTAACAAATAATGACATATGTTTACAGGAAAAATGTGTGAGATGTATGAATTGAAGATTTCTAAAGCAATGTCTCAGTTCTCCATTTTTCAGGATTTTGAAATTTGATGGAAATTATGAATATTTATAAACTCATTTTTACCTTTAGCTGTTTATAAGAAATTCACAAGTTAATTGGCAGCTTTTGATTAACAAACACTGTGCTAAATAGCTAAATGCTCTAGTTAGTAATTATTGTGTAAACAAAGAAATGCCATCTCTTCACTGGTTATGGTAGTTTTTTACTTAATTGACATTGTCTTACCTAAAAAAGCTATATTTGAAGGTAAACACAGGGATTTGCACAACCCGTGTAACTTCAGTTTCTATCAGAGATGTATGTGAACGAAAGAAACCTTAAAGCCTTTTCAGGAAAAAAAAGCCCTATGTTTAAATATAGTTAAAACGTTCCTCTCTAGTATCTCCAGAGTATCGGGGAAGAAAATGTAAAATTATTTTCCGGTCACTCTGGTTTCTTCTTTTCCAGGGCTATTTTTCCTGGGGCCAAATCACTGCATCACCTATAACAGCCTGACCCTTACATAAGAGAGACCAGCTTTCCCTGTCGCGACCATCAGACGCTGAAGATGTCGGTGTGCTTGGGCTATGCGGTGGAGCACAGCCCTGCTGCTGTTGAAGGCACAAGATGTGCCTCTTCATCTGTATGCCTCCAACACCGGCCCCTGGCAGATAAAAAGACTGGGAGCCTGCAAACCTCATAGCACCTTTCTGCATACTACATTGGGTCCCTCTGGGAAGGAACTCAGGTGGACTCACCTACCATAGAAGAGTTAACTGATGTGTTTTGGCAGCCAACACAGAAGGAGCTGGGCTTTGGCCTGTGCATGTTCAAGGACTCCTTTGCTTAGGCTTGCTTAGAGCCTGGCATGAAGCATGGGACTGGATAAAAACAAAGCAGGTCATTTTCAGCTCAGCTGTGCTTTAGATCATATTTCTGGTATGTAGACTAGGCTTAGACATCTCACCTTCATCCACTTTCTGCTAGTACAGAAATGATTCAGAAGCTGCAGTAATGGCAATGGCGATGAAGTGTCTCCAAGTAGGAAGCAGATTCAGGCTGCTGGTTAAACTGGTATTAATGGCCCCCTATTTTGAGAAGTCATGCAAAGCAGCTAGTATATCCATGGTTTTGAACTTACTAAAATGAAGACTAGGATAAGATTTAAGAACTCTTTCCTCAGGCAGGTTCAACAGTGTGCTTAGATATACTGCATCTAGAACAACAAATCCTTTGTCTATTTAGAGAGTTTATAGCTACTATTCAAGAACTGTAATTTATTGACAAAGTGTGGTGATCCATAAATTGAGTTTTACAAAGATAAAATGTTTGTCTTGAGATACAAAAAAGAAAGTACTTACAAACTTCTAGCTTGTAACCAGTTCTCTGAGTTTTCCTATGAATGTTGTTGACAGGTACAATATTGAGCCTGTAGTGATAAAATTTTGTCAGTAAATGCATGTTTTAGACAGTGCAAAATTTTTTTTTCCTTCTCTACCCATTGTATAAAGAGAATTCTTGTTCAGTACGTTCAATTAAAATAACACAGAAAAATGATTTTATTGGGTTGATACATCGACATGCTGTACTCCTTAGTTATTTAAGGCTTGGTAACAAGTTAGAAGATTCAATAACACAAAGACAAACACTGGCAAGTAAAACAAATGCTTTCCATACTGCCACCATTTCAGAATTCTGAACATTCACCATTTCAGAGCTCCTTTGTCCCCCATTTATTCAAGCACTTGCATATTTCTATATCATGGTGTAAATGCCGTGGTAAATGAGACACGCTGAAGGTCAGAAAGAACTTAGTTCCAGGTCTAAGCCTTACTAATGCAACCATGTAGATCTGACTGATATGTTTTTCAGGAAACACTCTTGTCAAGTCTGTCAGCATTTCAAGGTATAAAAATGACAACATACTTTTTCTGTGGTATGTTCCACATATTAAGTGGAGGTTGGGACAGCCTTTTTCTTTCTTTTTTATTTTTCCTTTTTTTTTTCTTTTTTTTTTTTTGACATTATCTTGCTATATCCAGAGCTTTCTGTTTCTAGACAGATCTCCCATAATGCCACGAACATCTTTCAGGAAGCATGACACCAGGTTTTACTTGATCTTCATTTTCTTGTCTGATATTTTGTGTCATTGGCAAGACTATTACTATCCCAGTTTATTTTCACTATTAAAGTGCTCAGAACTAAACCCTGTCAGCTGAGTTTTTATCTGATTATCGAAGCTTGAGGGGTTTTTTTTGAATGTTAGTAATTTATCTCACTGGAGACAGACCTTCCAAACTGTGAATCGTATAAATTTGAGTCTTACTGAGTTAAATTATCTCCAGCTTTGCTGACTCTCAAAATGAGAAAATACTTAGTAAGCTTGAGAGAAAACAGACCCTTTTCTTCAGGATGTTAGCGTGTTTCCCATGACTCTTACCATCAATTGATCTTGTCGTATAAGTATTATGGTGTTATAGTTTCTACTGTGTAATTGCATGAAGGAACTAGGAGATATTTTTCATGACTTTGCAAAGGAAGCTGCTGATTTCCATCAATTCTTTTGGCCACTTCAGAAGCATACTTCTATTATGCATTGTATTCCTTTTTTCATTACTTGTCACTTCGAGTTCTACCTGTTGTCTACTCATCTATTGTAATGAGCTGCTGTTTCATTTAATACACGCAGTTTTATTAATGCCTGTAAATTGCAAATACGAAATGACAGTTGTAAATATGTAGTAAAACCCCCTCACTTACTGAAAATATTTCACAGACAATAAAAAAAAAGCTGTTAAGTTCATAAATACTTGATTTAAATACATCTTTACTCCTCTCTTTCCTTGTAGATACAATCAAAAAAGTAGTAACAGTAACATTTATACTATATTGTGTTTACATCAGTTCCAGCATGTCAAACTCTTTTTCACACATGGTTTTATTTATTTGAGGATCATTCTGCACTGGGGTGGGCGGTGAGAAGGGAAGAGGGAGAGATGGTGCAGGGTTCTTTCTGGATCTGAATAACAAAAGCCCAACAAATGGCTTAATGAAATAGTTGTTGTAATGAGGTAGAATAAAAAGAGTAATATAGGTAACAAGTAAATCTTACATCCCTTCAGATGCCAGGAACCCTGCTTTCATGCAACATCGGGCAGACCAGGGATGGACCTTCACATGGCAAACCTGCCCATCAAGTAAAGTTCCTTCTTTTTAGTTATTTGAGCGATTACATGATTTTCTTACAAGAAAACAACTCTACTAATAATTTCTACTGTCAAATAAAACCAATGTTCACATGAGAACTTCTTGCTGCACTGTTCCTAAGGCAAGGCCACCCAGGTGACAAAAATGCTGGTACCAAGTGGGAGCTGCTTTTGGGCTCCTCCATTACAGCGAGCTGGCTGGGCTCATCCTGAGGCCAAATATTTATGCAGCACAAGGCAGCCTGAAGGCCATGCTGGACATAGCGCAAACACAGCACACCAGCTCAAAAAAAAAAAAAGAAGAAAAAAAATTACACTGTTTTTACTAATTGTTTATATGTTACAGGACAAGAGCCAAATTCTTACTATAGATTTACTGTAAATAGAATGAATTTTATGACTAATAAGAGCTGATTTAATTATAATTCTACTAAGGTCAGAGGCTCAATGCTGCAGTTCTTTGTCAGACAACTTCTTACTGAAATTAGTGGTACGAATGAACCTGGAGAACATTAATAATAAATGATTCAGAATCTTAAAAGAGACTTTTCCAGTTTATATTCAAACATAAATCTGAAATTAAAATATTTATGGCATAGAAATTTTTATGGGACTACAGACCACCAAATTTTGTTTATACTCTGTTATTTCATTTTATTTTGTCATTCTTTTTGTAAGCCACTTCCAATCTCTTGACTTATTCTCTCTACAGCCATTTTCATAATCCCTTCCATACCTTTTATACAGGATGCTCAACTTGAGCTGCAACTTTGCAGTGTTCACTGTCCTCCACAAAATACACATATTTGAGTGACACCAGCACAAAAAAAGTCATACAAGTTTGCTTATAGTGGGTGAAATCAGTTGCAGTGTACAATGTTGTGATGCTGTAAAATCACAAAGCTGTGTAATATTAGAAATACTGTCTAATGTATGCAAAAACAAGTCCACGTGGAAGTAAATTGGCAAGGTAGGGGAAGAGTAATTAAAAACAAAAGACTAAGCTTCCAGATACCTTCTTTTCTAAATAAATCAAGCAAGAAATATAGAGAAAAGATGGTTAGAGCATTAATGGTTAAGAGTAGCAATAGCTGCCATAGATGTCACCTCTCTCTGCTACTTCTTCAGTAGCAGAAGCATACAGAGCAGGGAGCTGTGCAAGCAGATAAGGAAATTGACTCTCTACACTATGTCCAGTATTGAAGTAGCCAATGACAAAATGAGCACGGACAAGGTAAAGGTATTTACTGCCTTGGCATTTGGTAATGTTGGAGAAAAAAATTCATCCTGATGGAAGAAATATATTAATCTCAAAATACTGAAATAAATCAAGGAAACCGCGATGTTACAAGAAATTATAACTTGTAGGTCTAGCTTACCTTCTTAGTTTCAATTGTGTAAATTTGTAGTATCTCCTCTAAGGATAGATCAAAAAGCTAGAATGTAGGGTGGAAATGTCACATAGAGTATTAATAGTTACACGCCTTCTGAAATATTCCTTCGAAGATATCCAGCAATGTGTTAATTGCTTTCCTAGGCAAACCTGTAATTCTGTCTTTTCTATGTATTAAAAATCAAAGTGTAAATGCAGTACTTCAAAGCATTCTACTCTGACTTCTATTATTTCTTACTAAATATATTATTTCAAACTAAATATATCCAATTGAAAAATTAATTTTTTACTGTAGAAACCATAGATTATGTATATATTAAAAACTTGGTATAGAAAGTGAACTGCTGTACTCAATATAAGTTTTGTATATTTTAAGCCAAATTCCAGTGATATAAAACTATTAATGATATGATTACAGGAATTCTGAATAATGGGTACTTGATGAAGATGATGTATGCAGATATTCATAAAAGTAAGGAAAATACATGTGTGAGAGGAATGGAAAATGTTCTTGAGAACTTGATAAAAAAAGTAAATCAACTGACCATTCAGTCTGCAAAATTGGCTAATTTCACAGAATATATAAGGAACATCAGGTGTGTAAAGCACTTTATGATTTTGGCCCTGTAAGAATTTCAATTTACCAGTATGTTAGCCTGTGTTTTGAGAGTTAGTGTTTTTGATATGCTTCGATGATCCACTATGTATACTCCAATAATATAATAAAGTATACTGAGAAATTAATAAAAGAAAAGAAGAAAGAAAAGAAATAGGAAAATAGATAAGAAATTTAAAATAGCAGATCATAAAGAAGTGATAGGACATTACTTTGGATAAATAAATATATAGAAGTTCCATTAGCAAGAGACAGATAGGAAGCAGTAGATGCAAAACATCAAGATATATACGCATTTCAATTATATTTTATTATTTTTAAGTCAACCGACTTTCTCCTCCCAAGTCTAAGGGACGTTTGTGACACCAGAAGAGAGGCAAATGCAGTCCAGAGGGAGCTGTAACCCTGTGACTACGTTTATGCCTGCAAACTAAGGAGTGCCAGGGTCCATCCTTTTATCCTGAAGCCAACTGGCATAATCTTGTCAAGTCTATACTACTAAACTCCCTTATTCCCTGGAAGAGGCTGGTCTATTGGGGAATAGCCACTGGTTCATGCTAAGCCCCAGGTGATACCTCAACACTGTTTTGGAAAATACCCCTTGGCCTAAGCCAAAACTAGGACGTAGTCCTTAATCCACAATATAACAAGATGGACAGCTGAGTTGTAGGGCCTGGGCCCGGGCCCTAGCCCTTTTTAATTTACTTGTATAGATGCAGCTCCTGTCTTTAATCATGAAATCCTCTGCAAAATACATTTTGCCACACTTGAACCTTGTTTAGCCTTTGGCTGATTTTCATTTTAGAATAATTTCTTTGATTTCTGCCTTGTTGTAATGTTCCTGGAAAGTTGCTCGACAGCTGGAATTAACCACATACATATATGACATTTTTGATGCCCTAAAATCCAGGCCTATGCCCGAGTTTTCTTTCTTTATTGAAATATGCTAAGAAGACAGCAAATGATATATAAATAATAGGAGAACCGTAAAGAATAACATTAACTGTGAAAATAGTTGCAACAAACCTGTAGAGAAAAATAAGCGAGAAAAGGCTTAAAAATCTAAACATACGTAAACGTGGACAATACTTTAGCAAAGGTACAAGTTAAATTCCTAACAATGCAGATAATTGATTGAATGCTTATTTGTTATCTGTCATCTGAAGATGCTTTCTCTAGAAAACTTGTATTCTCTTGGATTATTTTTTTGTGTCTTGAAGTCACCAAGCAAAATATATTCATACTTCATATACAAAGAATTATCAATATCAGAAACAGACCTGGAACAAAAGGTCATTAAGGTCCAGCACATAGCTTTCAGCAAGATTGCTTTTACTCTTGGTATGTTTTGATATTTATCTTCAAATACCAACCAGACTTTTTGCTTAACTGAAAACACACCACTAAAATTGAAATCACTGATGTACTTAATTTCTCATGTTGCAAAACTGCTGATAATGTCAAAAGCTACAATAAGCCATTATTATAATTGTTCTTATTTGTATTATTGATATGTGGATCGGTATATTTCAAGTACGTGTGAATCTCCAACAATCAATGAATTATTTAATTCCTTGAGCACTGAACAGTTTTTTGGGAACAAATTCCCAAAGAGGAATTTTGTATGAGCTCTGTATTCTCCATACACAGGCTGTGATCCCAGGACAACAGTAAAATGCATCTCTATGAGAAGCCCACAGAAGTGAATGTGACTCTGAGTGTTGCAAAGTTCCAGCCAGGGTGAGTTTGAGAAACAGGATTTGACCTGCTATTGGGCAGGTAGGAAAACAGACTGATGTTGTTTTAGCAGCAGGTCTTTCTGAGTCTCATAATCTTGAATGTGGTAAGGGAAAGCAGAGCCAGGGCAAGAGGTACTAATAGTGTCCATCTTTGCTACCAGGCTCTGCCTTTTAACACACAAACACAAATCACACACATTACACTAAATGTTTTTTGAAAATCAAGAAACTTTCACTTTCTTAAAAAATAATTCATAATGAGACATTTTAAAAGAAGGATTGCAAAGCTTTAAAAGGAGTATAAAGAAAATGAAGAATCTTGCAGTTACTTCTAATTTTGATTCCAAATACAAGGAAGGCTCACAGAAAAACCTTTTTTTTTTTTTTTTAAATGGAAATCTTTTTGCTGGCATGAAGGCTTCACAATTTTCTTTTCATTTTGTCAGAGGAAAGTGAGACTGGACTGAGATTTTGGGGCACAATGGGGAAGATGTCCATCATTTGTACAATATCTGCTGCTGGAGGTTGTATGTGAACTTGATCAGCCTGCCTGCCTAGCCTCCTCCATGCATCTTTCTCATTTTCTCCAATGGGGTCTCCTTGCTTCTGCTCCCTCTTTCTCCTCTGGATAATACAGCATACTGAAGATTTGCAGCTACTTTATGAATAAGGTTAAAAGATCCATAGGTTTGGTTTAATCACTTAATAAGGATCTTTCTATACCTTAAAATGTAATTGAATGGCAATGCTGCTGTACAAATCATGAGGCTCTGCACACTGCAATAAACATGCAATAAAAGCATTAAGTCCATAATCAAGTATTCTTCATCGCTTCCGTTTTTTGTCACAGATGATCATTGCCCATGCACTGTTTCCTCTACAATACTCACGTCCTCTGCAAAGTAAGTTTGCGACACTAGTTAACTTACTGTACACAAGGTTATATAGAGGACAAATAGAGCTACAGCAGTTCATAGGCTGTGGCAGCATC
Source organism: Dromas ardeola (assembly GCA_013398915.1). Classification (NCBI taxonomy): domain Eukaryota; kingdom Metazoa; phylum Chordata; class Aves; order Charadriiformes; family Dromadidae; genus Dromas; species Dromas ardeola. The sequence continues at coordinate 96,129 of VYZM01011871.1, read as the reverse complement.
AGTAACGGTTGTTAGATGTCCACCAAACAGGAGCAAATTCCTTCATCCAAACTGTATAAGATTTCTTTTAGAAGTCCTCTTATATAAAGCCTTACTTTTGCAGATGAGTAGCATTACTCCCTTAGTCATTCAGACTGTTGTTTCTTCTAAGAAATTTTCCCCTAAAGAAAATTGCAGAAGGGCAACTAGAAATATTTCAAGTAGATTTCTGTTATTTAAAATGGGAATTTCCATTAGTAAGTTTGTGCTTCTGTTTAACAGACATTTCCATTGTGAGCAAAAGTTTCTATATAGTAGAAATAGGGTTGGCATATTTTAATGATTTTATGTATTTCAATATGACGCTATTATGCAATGTACCAATCTAAATGTCTCTCCTATATATATGTTGGAGTTCAGACAATTTCACACCTGTGCTTTAACGAAAAATAATATCCGATTTTTACATCCTAAGCATTTCAAAGAGGCAATGTGACCTTTCCCTCAATGCAATTTCAGTAAAACAATCACTTTTTAAACCACCTTGTTATTGAATCCTTAGAGAAAGAAACTGCATCTAAATGATAGTAAAAGGATACTGTATTTTCTTTGCCAAGAAATTTGGTATCTAGGAATAATGTTAATTTCATTTTAGACCAAGAAAACATTCAAATAGAGCACTTCTAAATAAATGAGATGAAAACCAAGTAATAGCTATTAGATGTTTTTCAAGGTTATAAATTACAGAGGGTTTCTATTAAAATTGATATTGGACTAAAGGTATACTTCACACCATGCTAAAGTTTTTAACACGTTTTTAACCACAACAACAATAATAATTTCTTCAAGAGATTGAAGGAAATAGAGAAATGGGCTTTTATAATGAAAATGATAAATACCATTTATCGACATCTTGGTGCTAAATTCAAATTACTTGAAATACTTATTCAGTGTATTGAAACACTTAATCAATGAATATGTAAATGTAAGAAAAAAATATTAATCCCTTTCAGACTTGAGCTTTTGTGGAATCACAAAATACTGTATTGTCCTTATCTATAAACCCTTTTCCTCAGTGCCCAACCTGAATCTTTGTCAACTATTTCACTCTCTGAATGTTAATCGTAGATGGACAGCACATCTTTAAAATTTCACTTTTCTTCCCCCATCTTCTATTTTCCTCCAGCTTTAGATGAACATATAAAATAATGATTTGAATAGATTATTTTGATGTGCATTTTTAAATGAAGACATATTATTCAATTTCTGTTGTAGTTAGTATATTAAAACAACACAGCACATTAGGAGGTATGTTGTTTTCATGCTATAATCAAATCCCAAAGGTTTTGTGAGGAAAACGCACAGCTGTTACGCAAGAAGGGGAAAAAAGGAAAACTGAACAATTTCTCAACATTCAATTATTACCTCAGGACTCTAACATGGAGGAAATGAGACAATAATGTTTATTTCTGTGTTCTGGAAATAATAAATTTGAATATTTAGAATATGTATTGATTAACATTCTAGGATGAGTTATGAAATTTGCATGCATTTATCAGAGAAACCAATGAAAAGCCATTTTCATCTAAAGCAGTTGTAGAAGTTCACTGAATGGTACTGTTAAAATGCTAAAAAATAAGACCAACGTCACATATAGGATTTTTTTCTGTTTTAGCTTTGTAGCTCTAAAAACGATTCACATAATAAAGTTGTGGCCATTATTGATACTATTATTCACTGTGTTATTAATCTCATTTCTGAAAAGTCTATGTGCTCAGTTAGTGATAAAAATTCCCTCTATGTTTGGAGAGAAAATATCTATTTAAATTTGGATGGGCTCATGTTAACACTACTATTCTTCTATGGCGACATGATTTTTCAGTATGTTTCTGTGCAAGGAAAAGCTGTCTTTCAATTCACTATTTAGGGATTTGGATTTGCTATTCATATAGCTAAAACCAGAGTTCGACACCATGCATCTGTGACTATGACAATACAAGAAATTCACACAATGGGATCTCTCCTTACCCTTTGCTCTATGCCTCCTGACAAGCAGACTCACAAGGGTTGTTCTTTGGGACACCATTCATCTCCACAAGATTTCTTAATAATGTACTTCCTGAACATTCACCCTTCCATTCTTACACCATTACCTGGACTGATTCATTAAGATCTGAAGGAAACTGATGGTACACTGGGTCAAATAAAGGAGAAAAGTGAGATTTTCCATTATGGCCCAACAATAGCCACTGCTGGGCCTGGGACCAGATCATAATGTCATCTAGTGATTTCTTTCTAAAGGCGGTGTAAGCGTAAAGGATGTCACATCTTTCTTACAGTGCTCCCCATTTTAGATACTGGGAATTATCTCACTGCATGGCAAAAGCTGTCATAGAAAGTCTTTCAGTTACAGCCTGATCAGAAACCATACTTGTTTCAGGCCTGATAGAAGGTAGATCAGCATTTATTATAACCCTCCCCTGCAGAAATTAATAGATTAGGTGGTACTGGGTTTAGCCCTAGAAATCTCATTTGCTTCCCTGTTGTTTCTGTCAAGATTTCCCTCTTCAGTGGGTGGGAAGAGGGTGTAAGAAATACGCTGTAGTTTACGGAAAATTTTCACTGTGAGTCTAATTCAGCAGCAATCCTCCTATCGTGATCCTTACTTCAAAGAGCTGGTTTGCACTTTCAGACTGCTGCCTGTCTCTTGCTAAGCAGATAAAGATCTTTTAAACTTACTTGGGACTCTGTTCCTTTTGATAAGTTGCTGTAGGAGTAAGTTTCCTGAAAATTCACTACCTTGCTGTGGCAACCTCATATGGATCATACAAAACTGCAGAAGTGCAATGCTCCTTTTGGAGTTTTTTTTTTATTTTTATTTTTTATATTTTTTATTTGGAGACCAATACAAGTAAAGGTCTTTGAAAATATAGCATATGCAGCCCTGTGGCATCTCCTTAGTCACACAATAAGAGGCCTCACATACGGAGCAGGAAGAGATGTGGACTCTGCTGTTGCAACAGGCAATAGGTTAACGCTGACAAAAACATGCACAAACTGCCCCTCCTGTGTCCTTTTGCCTCTGAGAAAAGCCGCAGCACAGATTCTAGGTACTACTGGGAAAAAATAGGACACATTCTGGAAAGCAATTGCTTCTGGAATAAGAAGTGAGGGACTCAGGATTTCTTAACTTGTATTTCTTGTTCTGCGTTGTCATCTATATACATTTTGTGGCATAAATAATTAAATTAGTGCAGTGTAACTCTTTGTATTCAGCGAAATAATACCTACAGTCTAATGAGCTGACTGCCAGAGTTGCATTATAATGTTCTTCAAAAAAGAAGAGAGACAATAATTACATAGAAGAAGCCCTGGATAGCTAATAAAGGAGTTGACTTGATAATTACAGTTACTGTGTCTATGTTAGAAGAGGACTTTCTTTTCTCCACAGCTTTTAGGTATAATGGTACCGTGACACGCTTATGGTACGTCATTGCTATGATGAATATTTTCCTGCTCTAAAAGGTACACTGGAGATGATTAATTGCAAGTGTCACTGGCTACACATTTTGCGCAACATGAGGGAGGGACTGAAGGCTGTTTATGTCTCTGAACTGAATGGCAAACAGCTGCCTTGGTTGTACAGTTCGTTCAGTGTGGGAGATACTGTCTCTTTGTGAACTCAGTGAGACTCGCTGGGGTTCTCCCCCAGAAAACTTTTTACAGGGTTATGGTAGAATGAAATGGATGCAAGTTTCGTACTTAAAGAAGGTTTCACCACATAGTCAGAATGGCCATGGGATAATATGCAATGTCCAATTACCCGAGGTTATTGCAGATTAATCTGATATCTATCTTTTAAGACAATTGACTGAAATCAGCAAAACAAAAGCATTTAACCCAGAGTCTCTGAATGGAAGTAGGCATGTGAGTTCACTATATAGTGAAGAAGGAGATTACATGCATATCTTAAGGAATGAGGGGAAGGAGGATGTCTGAGCCAAACTCCCAAATTTGGGTTATCAAATCTTGCCTTTCTCATTGTCACTTCTTAACTAAAACCTACGTGAAACTGCTTCACAGCCTACAATTTCTTCTTAGACTTTGATACCAAATGAACTCCTGTGGATGAGGCCATCAGTGAAGGGTAGTAATGACCTTTTGCATAATAACCTGGTGTTTGTAGACCTGGCCCAAGGGGTAGGTCCTGGTCAAGATCACTGTAAGGCAGTCAGTAACAGTACCCTCTGGACTCCTCCTCCTCTTCCAGCTAACTAACTCTACTGGTTTTTGGGGCTTTGTTTTGTTTTGTTTTATTTTCTCTGGATATCTGAAGGCAGCATTCCTGGGAATTCACAGGCTGAAAACACTAAGCATGATGAAAAATTTAGATGCTATCACTACAGATGCACGAAACCAGAGGGCAGCGGAATTCTGAACTGCTTTGTTAAGAACTGGATGCTGGTCCCACCTGCTAAGAATTTTGTGCTTCAGAGTCCTTGTCACAGTATTTCTCAAATTTCAGCTGGCTTTTATTCATGCACTCTGAATAACTCTTACTCCAAACCGTTGTAGCACCTAGTTTCTACTGAAGGCTAGTTCTGCCCCGTTTGCATTGTTGTTATGTTTGCATAAAGGAAAATATTGTTCTGTGATTGTCTAAGAAATGAATTTCGGTGTATAACATATCCCTTATGTCACTCCAGAATATAGATACTGTCTTCCTAGTAAGCAAAGAGAACTTTATTTGTTGTAGATAAATGATTTGTTTCCAGCCTTAGTCAAATACTGAGTCTGTTGGCTTGTTTCAGTCCTATTCAGTGAGTGATTTGTTTGTAGTCAAGTATCTATTAGTCGTAGTTGAGGCCACACAACAGCTAGGGCTGTTTCAAAGACAGCTGTATATAGCAGACATTGAAGCTGTGGCAAACAGCACAGAAGTTCCGAATTGAGTTGAATGAGCAGAATAATTTCTCGGGTTGGAAAGTAGCAGAAAGCTCCTCAGGGGGTATTTTTCCATGACAGAAATTGAGATAAGGGCGAGTAAGTTATGATTCTGTTTATGGAAAGCCAAGTTAAAGAATGGCTCTTGTCTGAAGGTCTGGAATTGAGACTGCAGGTTATGTCAGTCCTCCTGGGAATTAACGGATTTTGAAAGTTTGCTATCAGAACGAAAATTATTACCTTCAATTCAAGTGAGAGTAGGTGTAGCTATAAGGTGCATAATTATTTATTTTTTTAAAAATCTCTTTCCCTTCCCTAAACTTCTCTTTTAAGCATAAAAAGGTTATTTAACTTTCATCCTGGAGTTTTCTAGGAACTAAAAATGATTTCATGCTGTACATATTTCCTTAGGAATACAATTTCTCAGGCAATGATGAATTCCTAAAGGTAGTTTGTCTCTCTCTGAGATAAACACTCAACAGAAAGTGGGGATCCTCAGTGGGGGCACCTGCCCACACAGCTGGAGAGGCCTTTCTGGGGCTAGTAACATGACTAGAAAGGGAATGCTCCCATTAACAGATAGATGTTTGGTTCAGATCCAGTAAGAAAGTATAAGACCTGAGGGGTTTCCTCAGAGCTGTGGTATTCCTTTTATTAACTTGGACCTTACTTTACAGATACAGTCTAAAAACTAAATAAGGATTCTGGACATGTATTTTCTGTATTAATATGATTTCATATTTGAATTATTGCCTTTGTAGTGTGTCTGATTTTCACCATTTGTTTTCACTAACCAAAAACCTTTTATTTGGAATAGAATGATTTACATTACTTGATTTCACCTGATTTTATTTCTTTTATTTTTTAGCATATTATAATTAACTATAATGAAGTTTACTCTTTATTTTACATTGTTTATCTAGAATAAAGAGTGATAGTTACAGTATCCACTTATTGAAGGCAGAATAACTGTAATGGATTTCTACGCACTATACCAGTTTACATCGGCTGATGATCTGGCCCCCTTTTTACCATGTTCTTGCTGACAGTGAGCCAAAATGCTTATCCTAGGACAACCAGGAAAGCCTCTGGACAGAGATTCCATGTGGTCATATAAAATCACTTATATATGTGTACAGGTTTGGGCTGGGATACAGCTAATTTTCTCTTTAGTAGTTTCTATTGTGCTATATTTTGGATTTGTGATGAAAACAGTTTTGATAACACAGAGATATTTTAGTTACTGTGAAACAGAGTTTATACAATGTCAAAGCTTTTTCTGTATCTCACACCGCCCCACCAGTGAGTAGGCTGGGGGTGCACAAGAAGTTGGGAGGGGACACAGCTGGGACAGCTGACCCCAAATGACCAAAGAGATATTCCATACCATATGATACCACATTCAGCAATAAAAACTGTGGGGAAGAAGGACGAATGGGGGGACATTTGGAGTGATGGCTTTTGTCTTCCCAAGTAACTGTTACACGTGATGAAGCTCTGCTTTCCTGACAAAGGCTGAACACCTGCCTGACCATGGGAAGTAGTGAATTCCTTATTTTTCTTTGCTTGTGCATGCAGCTTTTGCCTTACTTATCAAACTGTCTTTACCTCAACCAATGAGTTTCCTCACTTTTACCCTTCTGATTCTCCCCCATCCCACTGGGGGCAGTGAGCAAGCAGCTGTGTGGTGCTTAGGTGCCTACTGTGGTTAAACCATGACAATATGTCGACATTGTCTTGAGTGTATCATGCTGTCACTCATCTTTTGTTTACACAGACTTTGCAGAAGTCTAGAAACTTACCCAACACAGCAGGAAAAAATTAATAAAAGTTTTTCCAAACAATATGAGAGGAAGCAAGGTATTTCTAAAAAGCAAAATACAGGTTTGTGTGGAGATAGCTTTGAATGAAGTAACACTGCTAACCGAATGAAGTAGCAAAGCCACTTTTTGAAATGTTCTGCAGTGGCTTATTTATCCTACTTGTTTAAGAGTTCAATAAGTAATATGCCTCTCCCATTTTAAAGCAAGTATGCTAGTTTGAATCTATGCTTGAATGCTAGTCTTGCATAATCTTAGCCCCCAAAGGCTTGCCAATGCATTTGAACATGACAGTTATTTGTGAATGAAGCAAGTAATGTAACATGAGGGAAATTAAAATACATAGTCTCAAGCCTCACCTGACTTTTGCCACTAGGAAAGTTAGTGCTTAGAAATGATAGACTACTGTGATTTTTCTAAGTGGTGGTACTGCAGTGAGTTAGGAATAAAGTCTTGTAACAAGATGATGTGCTTTTGGTGACTTTCTTTTCCATAATCAGGTGACAAGATAGTAGTGGTATTTAAGGCTGTGGAGAGGACATTTACTGCTATACTCATATTTACAGTGATATCTTTTTAAAGTTTCTCAGTTATAATACCTGATAGAATGATGTTACATGTATATGCTATTTAGTGTAACAATGTATACACTATTTAAATTCAATTTCTCCACCCTCTTTCTTATTCACCTTTGAAATGCTACCACATAGCCCTTTGCACACAGTATACCCAGGGTTACTGTAATTACTTTTCAGGTTGTCAGCAAGATGAGCAGATCAGAGTCAGTGTTTTCCCTTTCTGTCTTCCTCATATTAGAAACCGATGTTGCTTTTTGGGCTCAGGTGGAAAACATACTGCACCAAATGTAGAGCTGCCATGAGAAAATTGCTTTTCTTTTGACTTCATTGGTATTTTTCTACCCTCACATTTTGGGAGCAAAAAAGAATTGTGATTCTGAGCTATATTTTTCTCCTTCTTTGATGATACCCTTCACTCAAGGTTTTGGCTAAATGCCAACATATAGCCCAGAGTACATTGACATATTAGCTAGGGTTCTCTTAATTTTATTTTTAATCAAGCAACATATATTTCTGTCCTCTTCTGACTTACTTTCTATCACTTGCTGCAGCTGTATCGAAGAAGTCACCTTTACTTTTCTCTTTATTGTCCTGATAAGAATAATGTTTTTCTTCTTTATTGTGAATGTGGATAGAATATAACTGATTCTGTTTCCTTGCTCTTGGAGAAAAATTCACTTCATTTTGGTCTTCATGTCATTTACTGGCTCATAATACTGAAACAAACCACATAACTAAAGAATCCACAACAGACTGACTTCAAAAGGATATCTAAAAGAATAAAGATGAAAGACTGATATTGCATATAGATACATTAAAAGCAAAAACATGCCCCCTTCTACTTCTGAAAGATGAACTAAAAGAAGTAAATAAAGCCTTAAGCCAAACCTGGGTTCTTATTGTGTGGACTAATATTCTACTAGTAATACTATTCTGAAAGATCATTAGGATAATTTCTTAAAAGCTTTTTTTTTTACAATAAGCAGAGATGACAACTGGAAAGATGATAATCAGATTTGGAAGGATCACACACCTGTAAATTAGCCGTGCCCTCTCCTGACCTGCCATAATCTGCCACAACCACTTTTCTTCACTACAAACATTGCTGCACTAAGGTGCGCAGAACATGAACAGCAACTGCGCAACTTGTAAATCAGCTAGATAGACAAGATGAAAGGGATCTTTGCAATACAAAAGGTTAACATAATCCACAGGTCCAAGATTTATTTCCCAGCTCCATAAAATTCAACTTAGAATTCTACTTCTGCTCTCAGCATTAAGCATAAGAATTAAAAGTAACGTTCACCTTGAACCTTCACATTAAAATTTCATATCATAAAATAGATGCAACCACAATGTGTAGAGTTTCAGATATATTCGGTTACAAGCGTTTCCTTCTCGGGTCCTTTTCCAGAACTTTGTAATTATTTTTTTTCTTCTTTTGCCCTGTCTGGCCCTGTGAATAGATAAGTGAATAAGTAATTTGAGAGAACAGACAAATAGGCACACTAACTGTGAAAATATCTTAGAATTTTGCAAAAAAAGTTAAAAAATAAAAGAAAACATGTAGTGTTGAATGAGCTACTACAAATACAGGATACAGAGATGAGTAAGTACAGCCTCAAATTTGAAAAAAATTTTCAGAATGCATGGATCTTGGCATACTTTTAATGCTATAATACTGACTATTTCATTTCTAATAATAGTGCAGTAATATTGCAGTCTGTTATGAACTGCTCACTTGGCTTTACATCTTCTAACTTGATAAATACTAGAAAACAGGAAAGGGTCAGTTTTGACTTCCCTGTTCTTTATTTTAATCAGAGAAACTATTGGTAGAACAAGCTCCTAGTAAATTTGAACAAAAGACCTTATCTACAACATCAATATTATATTGATCTCTGGCACACATACGAAAAACATAACTGTAACTATTATTGTTTTTCTCTATTTTTCTTTATTGTTTGATAGAAATACATTATGTTTTTGAAGATGGAACAGAGCTTTAAAGGTCATATGTGCACCTACATTTTATCAAAGTATAGAAATACTTGAAAACTATTTGAATTCTGTGTTCTTTCTTAAAATAATGAAATATACTTTGTATTTAAAAAATCTTTTTTGTATTTTTTGGTATCTTTGCACGTGTTAAAATGACACCAACCATATAAAGCTTCAATGGATATTGAAAAGTGGTTAACTGGTACAAACCAAAAGAGGGCAACACAAAAAATAACAAAAAACAACAGAAAACCACAAATTTTCCCTGTGTTTTTGTATATGGGATAATAAACATTTTAATTGCTATTATTGGACATCTATGACTGTCATTCCCATTTAAAACCTAGACAAAACATGGGGAATCAATAAAGCCATTGTGTATGATTGTATTGTGCTAAGATTTTGCACTCTCGGTGGTTTTTCCCTACAAAGAAAATGCATGTCCAGACCCTACTTAAGTTGGGTTAGGTCTCATCTTGACACAAAGAACAATCATAAAATATATGCCTCTCTTCCCAGTTTAAAATGGGGAGCATAATTTACATTAGCTAATGAAAGCTTTCTTCCAGATTCATTTGAGTTTACATCAGCCAAATAAAATTCTGACACTTAATTTTAAACTACACACAGAGACCCTTTCTATAGCCATCAAAAAGAGATGTGAATCTTCAGGCAATTATCCATACCATCATAAGGCAAATGTCACACGCAAATGTCCTTCCATTTGTCTAATCCTTTAGATTAGACACTTGTTCTTTAGAAGAATAGATTAGGTGAGACAAATGCTAACCGTCAAAAGCCTCTTTCAGCAAATCTCCCACTTTTATATTTAATTACGCATCTAAGGATTTCACAATAGAAGAAACAAAGTGCAAAAGAATTAAAAAAAAAAAAAGGAGCAGTGGAAGCCAGGAGAATGACATCATCTTTGTACTTGCATTATTCACAATTTGTTTGGCACAGTACTTACCTGCAGCTCCTATTAACATCTGAACCACTTTGGTATCCTGGCGAGGACAGCGAAATATGTAAGACTTGGGGAACAAACTAATGAGGAATCTCAAAAACATGAATGACTGGTACTTATTTCTCCTAGCTGCCATCCAATTATCTCCATCTTTTCATTATTTCTGTAACACGTTTATTGACACTGGAAGTAGTTTTAAACACTGAAAAAAACATGTAAAACCTTTACTTGATATTCAAAAGATTAAATGAATTGAAAATAGCCACATTTTAAAAATTGTTGAAAGAGTAAAACATACTCCTGTCAATAGCAAAATAAATGAAGATGTGTTTTCTATGGTTTGGAACTTGAGAATATATTCTATCTAATAAAGTAAAAACTCTGACTAATGCCCTTCTGGTATTTGGAGTGTTGGTGACTTCCATGTGTTATATCTCATGACAAACAGAAATACACTGAGCTTTTCCATCAAGGGTCATGGGTAATTTCTCTTGATTTTCATCAGGGCATTTGTTTTCACATTACCACACAGTGTCTTTGGGATAACAGCCCTATGGCAAAACATGAATAAAATTGCCTATGGACTAGATAAAAAAAGACTGAAATAGTTAAATGGACTTCATTGTTAAATGGAATCCTGTTAAAATTGCTTTTACTGTATCAGGGCTTAGTGTTCACAGCTACTGACCTTCACGCAATCATTCACTATGGCTGAATATTGATTTTAGAGACAACTCTTTTCAAAAATTCAAGGAAAATGAACACAATTTGATATAACATCAAGGTGGAAGACTAAAGTAGGAAAAAAGAAAACCTTCGTATATTAGTTGTGGGTATGGCTGCATCATAAACCAGGATGCAGAAAAAAAGGGTCAATACAGTTGCAACTATACAATATTTTATGTAAGGCACAGTACCCACTGCATTGTTTTAGCTCTTTTATGTCCTCTGACCTCTTTAAATTCATTTGCTCGTACTGCCCATCCAGCTGCATGAATATTATTGTGGAGCAAACCTCAAAGCACATCCTAACAGAAACTGATTCACTCAGAAGTCACATTTCCAATAGTCACACCACAAAGCTGTAAAGTAATACCAAAGCTAGGATGAACCAGTCCTTGACAATTTTCCAGAACATTTACTAGCCCTGCTGCACTCCATGATTGACAGGAGGGCCGCAGCCAAAAAACACCAACAGATTAATAATAGAAAATGCACCAGAATAAAATGAGTGACATAAACTATTAAAAGAAGATGTTAGAAGTCCTAATACCATGACAAATTCTAAAACCTGACTGTAAGTTAATTAAAGCATCATCGCTTTTTCTGAACATTGAAAAATGTGCATGTTAGAAAAGATGCTAAAAGTAGATGCATCATCAGAAGAAAGATTTTTTTGCATGTGGGGTGCAATTTTACACATATGATTTGCATCTTCACAAACTAGTTACATCTTGTCATCTCATGGTCCAATTATGTTCTGTTTTCTCTTAAGTAGTTATCTTTGTACTACTCTTAGTGTAGATGTCCTGCCAGTATGTATTACTTTGTACGCATTTCTTTTAAATTAGAACAAAGCTGAATCCAAAGAATTCCTCTCTAGAAAGGTACTTGTACTGTATGGAAAGAAGTGGAGGGGGAAAAGGAGGAAAAATAAGATGGCATGGCCAGATCTTTGTTTATGAGAACACTTTCACATCAGCTGTCTGTGGAAATATAATTTCCATTTTGCCTTAAAAATCAGTCAGACAACATTGCTTAACACATATTCTTCCTTGTCAAACATTTCACTGATGCTTCATTCTGTAGACAGCTTAATAAAAGCTATTTCACCCTTAGCATGTTGCAGAAGTTGTGTGCCATTTTCTTTCCATTTCAGATGACATTTGTGGAAGCAAGAGACCCAGGTACCTTATAAGTAGCATCACTACTAGGATTGTTAACTCCTTTCTTGCTGCCTACTTTACAGCACAGAGTGAAAGGAAATTGTGGACAATTTTTTCTCTTGTGAAGATAATTTATGATAGCTGAACTGATCGTAACAGACAGTGACATATAACAGATACGAAAGTTGCAGGTTTTCCTCCCCCTTCTGAGGGTAGTTCGGAGAGCCCCAAGACTCCAAGGACTTATTAACAAGTTATCATGTTCCTTTACATATTATTTTTTTCAACTACCATATATTCTGGACCATGTCCAGAGAAGGGAAACGAGGCTGGTGAAGGGTCTAGAGCACAGGTCTTATGAGGAGCAGCTGAGGGAACTGGGGTTGTTTAGCCTGGAGAAAAGCAGGCTGAGGAGAGACCTTATCCTTCTCTACAACTACCTGAAAGGAGGTTGTAGCTGGTGGGGTTTGGTCTCTTCTCCCAAGTAACTAGTGGGAGGATGAGAGGAAATGGCCTCAGGTTGCACAAGCGAGGTGTAGGGTGCATACTAGGAAAAATTTCTTCACCAAAAGGTTTATCAATTCTTGATAAACTATATATTTCCAGTCACCTTTTAAAATTAATTGTAAGAGTGTTTGGAAGCTCAGAGGAAAATTCTTCACTAAGATTATCTGAGGAAGGGACTTTTCACTGCAATGAGGACAATAAATAAAGGGGGAAGCAAAAAAAAAAAAAAACAACACAAAAACACACAGAGACGCACAAAATAGATGAGGGATAACAAAGACCAAATGCCTCCAGTCACTAGTTGAGGAGTCATTAAGAAACTCCAGGCACAACTCTGGAGAAGGCTGACCTGGACTTTGTAACTGATAGAAAGGGGAAACAGGAAGAAGATGCGCATTTGGCATATTCAAGGTGTGGGCTCCCTGGGCCTGCGGTGTCAACAATTGGAGGGAGCAGGATCTCAGTGCTAGACACTGAAGCAGGTGGAGGTCTTGGCCTAGCCATTGGGGTGGGAATGGGGTATGTCTGAAGCGTCAGCTGCTGGGAGAAACTGGGATGAATGAGCCAAGTGAGGAGTTCGGCGCTGGTGCCTGGAGCGGGACCATGGGTTACAGCCTCTGTGCCGGACACTGGTGGGGATGTGAGTGGTCAGTGTCTTCCCCAAACCTGGCGTATGTCGGGTAGTGTGTGTAGTTCACTCAAAAACCTCAAGCTGGACCAGGGACAAGTAGCATGCCCTGGGTCTAGCAGGGGTATCAGTCAGGCAGAGGTCCGTGCTGGTATTTGAGGGAGACCTGTGACAATGGGCTGCCTATGAAATGAGTGTGTAAGCGTGCGTGTGTTTGCTAGCAAGCATCAAGCTGAATCAGCTGGTGAGTAGGGGACCCATGAGGCAGGTAAGAGACCCAGGATCTAGTCAGGTATGTTGGACAGGCAGAAAAGCCATGCTGGTACTTGGAGAATCCATGAATGAATATGCTTTTGCATCTAGAGGGTGTCATGTGTGTGCCTTCACTAGTGACCTTCAGCCTGGACCAGCAGTAGAGGAGAAGGGCCTGTCCGTGCTTGTGTTTTATGTCAGTCCTGTATGTGGGTGCTGTTGAAGGCAGCAGTCTGTCTGTGGCTGGCTGTGTAGCTGGCACTGCCAGTGTCCTCTCTGTGTGTGTCCCTGAGATATGCTCTCAGCCTCACTACCAGTTGAACTTTTAAACAGGAAAGCAGATGATGATATCCTCAGCCTGGGATGGAGACACCAGGTGCCCCAGCTGCCTCAATCTGTCCTTCAGTGGCCAGGCAGGAGAAGCCCCCAGCCCCAGAGCTGCTGTAGGAAGCAGCCCTCATCAGTAAACACTAATGTGTTGCCCAAGTATGCTTGAAGTTATTCTATTTTTCGCTTTCCAGCAGCAAAAGATATCATGGTTCTCTGTCTTTAAAAAATAATTATTTATTTTGTACTTTGTATTATTTTGACTCCTTCATAGATTCTTGGGTATTTCATCCTACTTATTTCTTCAGAGAAACTTCTGAAATTTCTCATCCCTTAATTCCTACAATATACAATAGATGTTCTTTTGTATACATTAGCAACATTACTCCTTTTCCCCTCATAAACTTGCTTGCTTCCATTATGTCTTTCCATTTTGGGCTCTTATTCTATCTTAAGCAGAAATGATTATTCTCTTCCTCCCAAGATCTTGCCTTAATTTCCATAAAATAGTATTTTCCTGGTTTTCCTCCTAACTATTTAATGGTTAATTGGGAAGGTGCATAGTAGGCCTCTTGCTTGACAAATATTTGCAAATATCTCTAGATATTTCAGAAAACATGAACTACTCCAATCACCTCTATTATCTTTTTCTTTGTCCTTTTTCTTTCCCCTGGGATCCTGATAAAAATTGTGTGAAATAGAGTTTTTTGCAGTGCAGCTCCGTTAAGCATGTGGAGGAGACCTCCATGTATGCTTGAAAGCCTGCGATTTATGCCTTTGGAAGTAAATCCAGCTCCCTGCTAAAGAATGATGATGGAGAAATTCACTGAAGAAGAATTTATAATGATTTCCTCCCTTCAAAGTCTGACCACAGGTGAGAATGAGGTGGACCAATTACAATAGCATAATAATAGCAATGTAATTCGCTGTGTTTCAAGCGATTCACAAAACCAAAAAGGCTTAGAAAGTCAAAAAAAGATGAAAGTTGTTACTTGTCCTGTGTGATAACTAACTAGCAGTTGTTTGTGAGAAAATATTCCCTATAACTGTTATTTACAACAAATTTATATTTCTATCTATAAAATAATGGGCATAACATAGCTGTTGATAGAAAGTACCGTTAGGTGGATCTCATTTAAATGGAAAATGAATTATTCTACGTAACACATATAATATCAATCTCTATATGTATAGGATGTTATTCAGATACACAAAATAACAAGAAACAGTCAGTAATGGATGTAACATAAAATGAAAATGCATAAGATGCAGAATGAAAAAGGAAGGAAGCAATACATTTAGATTTACGAGACTTTTTAAACAACAAATATGAAAATACCATGAAAAAATACTCAGTAACACTGACAAAGTCCCTGAGTTTTTCTGAAATTACTCTTTAAAGCCTTTGAAAAGTCAGGGTTTAAAAAGAAATTGAATCCATCCCACTCCTATGACAAAAACTTCATAGATGTTGACAAGCAGAATCAGAACGCAGAAGTCTGATTCTTATTTCTGGTTTGGGTTTTGTTGTTGTTGTTTTTGGTTTTGTTTTGTTGTTGGTTTTGTTTTGTTTTGTTTTTCTGGATTTCATACCAGTCTTTTTATAACTTTATTGATTTACAATAAAAAGATTGTGTTCAAAAAATGTATTTGAATCACAGTTTCTCTATTTTCATATGTGGCCATAGTATTTGTATTGTTACCTACTTGATTTGATTTAATGAGTGTCATTTTCTACTTGCAAAATTTGCTAAACTCTCAGTAGCATCCTTTGGAGAACAAAAGCAAGGAAATGACAAAAAGGAGCTAATGATAGGAATGATGTGGCATTTTAGAGGAAGGTCTCAGTCAAACTGTCATATTTTCATTGCCATTATTTATTTACACGCCAGTAGTGTTCAGAGGTCTCAACTCATATCAAAACCCAGCAGTGTCAAGGATACTGCACTACAGCCTATTCTCACAAGAACTTAAAATTGTAACAGCCAAAAGATAGGATAAAGAGAGAGTGGATTCATCCACAAAGATCTGAATCTAAAAATAAAAAGGAAGGTTTTTCTTACCATGCAAATAGAGGCATCTTGGATGACATGAACATCTCTAAATGTAGTACTTTGCCCCTACACTCATCCAGGGAATGATCCAAGTAACGTAGTGTGACCTGGACCCACACTGCTTGGAGCTACCTCTGCCTCAGGTGGAGGGGTGCATTAATAATACAAGACACCTGTCTCATGTCTTATCTAGCTTCCACGTGGTGCTCTGTGGCTCACACACAAAACAGCTATTATTTTGTGCACAGGCACATATTATCTACTATTGTGTGTTTTTTCTTGTTCAAAGTGTTGTAGTAATACATTATGAATTTGCTGAATCCAGGTTACAGAATGGGTTGCCTCAGTTCCAACAAATCTGTTACAGCCAGGCTCTTGTTATGGCCAAAAGGAGCACATTGTGCATGCAAAGGAGGATTTTATTGTTAGTCTGAGTAAAGTCTTAATAATCTAATCAAATAATTGTTGTTAAACCAGTTATCATTATGGTAATACTTATATTTTTTACAGGAAAGGTACTATATCCGCTCAAGATTTCTAGAATTTATTCTGCTGTTACAGTCACCCTTCCGCTGCCCTGCTGGCACTTAAGATCAATGGTTTCATTCTCTGAGGGATGGCTTTTGCAAACTTTTGGCATCCTGTGTCCTTCATGGGGATGAGGATGATGTCTTGTTGATAGTTTCTTTACCCCCAGTCCAGGATCTGCCTTGCATCATTTTTGCTGGCATGGTTTACCCTTTATTTATTGGCTTGCAAGTCCACAGCACATCCAGATTCACATCCACATTCCCTATATATAATGTTTTACACATGCTGCATAATTGTTCATTGTTCTCTGTTACCTCCAAAACTGGTTTTACTCAGCTCCTGATGTTGCACTCTTTTAATGACTGGTTAATTGGACATTGATGAGTAGCTGATAGCCCAGGAGCCCCCTGATTTCAGTGGAATTACATAGGGTTATTTTTGTTCCTATTTTTATTTTACGCATTTGGCTGTGTTCAATTTTTCTCTCTTAACAGACTACTTTAAAAAATGCTTATCAGAGAATGTAGAAGTGTGCAGAGTAACATTTAAATGACTTAACCCATTTTGTCTTCTGTAGCCTTGGTTTTTGAGTGAAGTCCATCTCAAAATAAGAAGTGTTCAATGGCAGCCCTCAGTTGTCTGAAAGCTATATTAACTCATTGGAGCAACCAATTTTTGGCAGATGTGCTCATCCAGAAAACAGGTAATGTAAAATTCAATGACTTTTTTCCACAGCATCAAACAAGTTTAAGCCACTCGTAACATCAATTTACAGAGAAGTGGCAGACTTATAAATTACTTTAGCTTTATAGGTAACATGAAGCAAACAAATGGTGCAAGGTATTTGGAAAGGCATTTATGACTTCTGTAAAAATGCTATAATAAAGTTCTAAACAGGTTATTCCAGGGTACTTTGTCAATGATGATAAGTGTTCCTAACTCTTGGGTCAACTTTCAAACACTATTTACTAGTATCAATGGATTTCTCAGCTTTCCAGACTGTTTTTGTGCAGTCTTATTTTTTTTCTTTAGCTGATATTGATATATTGTTTTTAATTTTTAATTTTAAAAATTAAGATGTCTTTTATTAGCTACAGCAAAACTTTTAAAAAAATCTTATTCTTAAATATCCATGAATTGACTATGTAAAAAGCTTTACATTTTATAAGCTGTTTGCTACAGAATTAGACAAAATAATATTTAGTGTCTACCCAGAATAGTAAATACACTGCTGAATATAAATATGAGCAAAAAATCACATCAACTTATTTTATTTTTTTTTTGTGATATGTCTTTCCCTCTTAACCACCGGCATTGTAGCCTGTTGCCTTATCCTGTAAGCCCTGCACGGTCCTCGCTTTGCGGAGCTGCTGCTCACCCTTTACTGTGGCCATACCTTCACTGTTTAATCTTCAGCCTCACTCAGGAATGCAACTCAGTTTTCCAGAGTCATCACATAAGCTTCTTGCTTCAGGAAAATACAGTAAATGACAATCATAATACTGTGTATGAGACAACAAACAGCAGGTCTTAAGTGTCAGCTCCAATGATAATTAAAGTATTCCAGGCTACCTTAGCATTGAATTAGCCTTCATCCTTTCTCATGAAGTGACAGATTAGGTGAGGATTCTTGGTATTGGTATACATATTTGGATATATATTTTGGTTTTTAGTATCTTTTTACTTAAATATAACTACTAATGATAGTGCATTCCTAAAGAGCAATCCTAAAAGGATTGTTTTGATAATCTATGCAAGACAGAAAGTTTTGATGATAATTTTTTTACTGAAATCCATAACTACTATAGAGCTATAGAATATCTTGTGAATACCTTGATTTAAGAATGACACCTGTTGAAAATATACTACATAGCCAGATGCCTTAGTATAATCTTCACCAATTGAAATATGCATTTCATTTAGAAAATCTCGCCCATCTCTAGGTATTTGTTTCTGTCCTTGTACTGCTTTTTGATTGATAAAAGAGTCTGTGGGTGTGTACTGGAACTTACTGTCTTCTTTGGAGTTAGTTCACTAGTAGTATATGGCCATTCTACTTCATTTATTTCAGAATTAGATAACTAAACTTTCCTTGATATGGTTAACTTATGAAAACTGGCGCTCTGAATCTCTCCTTATGTCCCATTTTGAATTGTGAGTCTAAGTTATGTTGAAAGTAGATGGGACAAAAGAGTTTTTCCATTCCACAAATTCAAAAGTAAAACTACATACCATAATAACCACCACTGTTTAAATAGAAGCTTATGAACATTAGGGAAGTCTTTCAATTCTTCTTTCCATTTTAATCTGATTTTAGCCGGAAGGTCCACATCAGCATAAACTCTAGTGTATTGCATATTACAATAACAATTGTTTCCAAAGAACGTTGCAGAAATACAGTTTAACAATATGGTACTTCAGTACAGATCAAAAAGGAAAGGCAGAAAAAGTTTATCTCATGATAGGAACATAAGAACATCAATATGAGAGCAAAGGTCTATCTGGTTGGTGTTCTGTCTGTGCTGTAAGCAAATGTCAAGGGAAGAATGTGAATGGGGTCAGGGTATATGATACTTCCCCTAATAATCTTCCAGGCTATATTTGCCATAAGATTCCTGAGATAGATATGTTTTGTGTAATGTATGTTTCACTTTTTAAAGAAGGAAAGGCTTCTTGTTGAACTTCACAGAACCAGTTGAAGGATTTGGGCAGATCACCACCATTGCTGTTGTGCGAATGGAGGGATAACACTTGATTTCACTTCACAGCTTTTGAAAATCTCTACCCATTATTTTTAATTTCCTGTAGAACTTTAAATTGAAAATTCCCTCCAAACAAGATTTTTCTACAATTATTTTGTGCCTGAGGCTTAACTGATAAAAACCTGAAATATTTAATGAATGATTACTAATGTTTTTAGTAAAAAAGCCTACAATATTTGGTATGTAGACAGGGCGGTGTAGTAAAAGTTCACCTCCGTATTCAGTTGGTACTCTCTGCAAATGCTAGGTGGTATCTTATAGTAATTGCAGTAGAGTAAATGAGAAAATCAATTTAATTTAGGTTCACTTGAAATACCTAATTGGCTCACCTGTATCCCTTTGACCTACCTTTGATAAATCCCCTCCTAACTGTTTTTTTCCTTTTCTTCTCAAAATCTTTGTCAAAGACTTGAGCTCTAAAAGAACTTTGCTCATACCAAATGCTAAGTTGTCACCCTTTACATTAATTTAGAATGTTTTTTAAATTTCATTTATGCTTCCAGGCTCCCTTACAAGTGCCTTTTGCTTTAACAAATTCAGTGTGTTTATCAAAGAGGCGGTAGTATTCTGGAAGTAGATAGGGATTTAAAACATGAAAGAATCTGTAATTGTACAGGCTGAAAAAAAGGAAAACAAGAGTATCTGAATTCTGCAACTCAGAAGTGTAGAAGAATTTCCTGAAAGAGTGACAGTAACATGTACCCATGACACATGAGCTGGCTGAGGACCTAGCTGGGTCAAGGAGGTCAACACTGGACAGCTATCTGTTTTTCACTCTAATGGCTCAAAATTACTCTATTAGAGGTGAAGGTCTCTTCTCATTTTAGTTATGTAGTCCCGTAAGTCCAACTACTTCTCAATCTGACCTGACATACCCAAGTCTACCTTACCGGTTTACCAGAAACTGTCCAGAAAATGCCAGCTATTTATGGTCTTTATGATGGCAATACTCCTAATGGTATTACCAGCTTGTCCCTTCTCTGAAGTCCTGTTATGAAAAAGACCCAAATCAAGAATCGAGGCTGCACTTTCTTTAGCAGGACATGTGAAGCGGGATAAGATTTGTAAGGCATCTCTAAATAAAACTTCTTCACCTTTTGGAATAAAACACAGCGATATGAAAGGAAAGATGAATAATTTAAGGCAGATACATCTTAAAGACGGAGTGTCTTGCCTTAAAAGCCTCTTTGGGTTATTACAGTTGGACGTCTCATCAATCATCAAAACAAAGAGTGAGGCTGTAAAAGTAAGTACCCAAAACCCAGGAAAGAGAAGAAACGCTTCTCAATGGAGACATGCATTTTTTTTAACAGTGTATAAAAAGTCATGACAGAAACTGTTTGGTTTTACCTCTGTTGAACAGCTTTTGCCCCATCCCCTCTTTTTACTTTAATCAACAAGATTTACTCTTCTTCAGAGATGCATTTGAAGAGTGCGAAATAGTAAAAATTGCCATATTATTTTGATACCCAAAACTATGAAAAAAGACCATATGGCCTCTAAATGCATACTATAAAATGAATTTACTTATATAGTCTATTTTAACAATTTTAGAGAAATATAAACTTTTTTTTGTTGTTTAAATAGGAATGCTATTTAAGTGATACAGAACAATACAGGCTTATTTGAAAGACAGCAAAGGAAACAATATTTACTGTACTTAGATGTATTTATAGTATAAATACTGTCCATTGTAGGTCTGTACTGTAGACATAAAGCTGCCTGCTGTAGATAGCTGTGCACTGTTGATGGAAAATTAATATCTTCATTGTATTTCCATAAAAAAGCTATTTGTATAATTTTACTGTTTATTTACCATCTTTAAAATGTTCCCTCTCTGGAAAAGTCAGTCCTCAATAACATTAAAAATAGTAAAGTAGGAGTCTCTGTATACCTTATAACATATAAGCAAGAGGATATAAATTTTTCCAGTGAATGTATTAAGACTGTGGATTTCATTGTCCAGGATGGCATTGGGAGACGTGAAATGAGAAAGACTAAAAGGGATATTAAAAGCTTATAATGATACTGAGACTTTCCAGGGTTATTACACATCATATCATATCTGTTTCAGACTTAATTAAACCTAAATTGGATTAGGACAAAAAGTCATGGTGACATATTTTGCAATAGTGCCCTACTGGTTTTGGGTGGTAACGGGGGAGGATGCTTTTCTGAATATTTTCTATTGCCCCTCGAAGGAGACAAGATATTGAATTAAACAGAGAGTAGGTAATCCGACATAAAATCATTTATTGAAGGTGGTTTAAATTTGAAATAAATAAACTAAGTTTGATGGTGAAGAGGTTTGCACAATGACACACTCTCAGGTGATGCTAGTTACCTAGAGTGAAGTCCCGCCAGATCTCAGGTCATACAGGTATTCCCACAGGCCTTCCCAGCTATAGGAACTTGTGTTTGGGAACAGTTTCATATCTCTGAGCTTTTTCAAAAAAAAAAAAAAAAACAAAACCTGAATCAAACTCCATAATCCACGAATGAAATTCCATAAAAAACTATTCATATTTAACATGGTTCTGTTCATGAAGTCCATTAACATTATGAAACAAGAATAGACACACATCCAGCCAGGTCTCACAGCCACTAATGTTTAATTAGCTGTTTATTAGATAATCCATCTTTTATGGGATGTTCCCAACATTTAGATTTGACAGACTATTATTCTAATGGTTAGTAGATTACTTTGGCTATTAAGTTGTTTTAGAATTAATTTTAGGATCTATCACTAATGGTTTTATATGACAAAGGGGGCAAGATATGCATGTTTAAAGACAATTAAGCTAGAATTAAAGATTTCTCATTGGACACTTTGGTACATGGTACACTTTGGATCAGAACTTTGGAAAACAAGTTTAAGTTGGTTTCTATAAATGTGATAAAATAGGAAAACAAGTATATTACGTTTAACATTTTTGACATTTCTGAGAAATTTTATCAGAAAATTTATTATTATCTTACTATGTAGGGTATTGTTCTATTGATGGAATTAACACCACTTTTCAGAAAAGGAAAATGTCGTGGTTTTGGCCAGATTGGCCAATCAGAACGGCAGATGGCCCTCCCCCCACCTCTCTCCTCAGGGAGGAGAGGAAGAGACAAGGAGATTTACGAGTTTAGAAAAAGAACTGAACTACTTTAATGAAAATAATAATAAATAAGGAAATAAGAAATAATAAGAAAAAAATAAAAAAAAGTATACAATATATACA
The DNA here is from genome assembly GCA_013398915.1 of Dromas ardeola. Classification (NCBI taxonomy): domain Eukaryota; kingdom Metazoa; phylum Chordata; class Aves; order Charadriiformes; family Dromadidae; genus Dromas; species Dromas ardeola. Next base: position 73,663 of record VYZM01011871.1, on the reverse strand, counting down.
AAACTGTATCCAGCCCCCGGGATGACAATCGTGTCACCAGCAGACACAGGGAAAGTCCCAGACTGGAGTCAGCGACAGACAGGAGCTGAATTCCGGAACTAGAGTCAGGAGTGCTCGGATCACGATCGAAGGCAGATGAACAGACAGGGTCCTCCTCAGACGTCGGCCATTGAAGAAAACGCGAACCAGAGCCCCCTTGCCCCTTTCATCCCTTAGCTCTTATACTGAGCGTGATGCAGATGGGATGGAATACCCTGTTGGTCAGTTTTGGGTCACCTGTCCTGTACTCTCCTCCCTACAGGTGTGACCCCTCTACACTTCTCTGCTTCCAACCCTCTAACGGGGCAAATAGCGAAGTTAGCTGACCTTGGTTGTTATAGCAATAAGTATAAATAAGACCCTCTGTGCATACCATTCCTTGGTGTAATCAGGTCTTATCACTCTGAGAGTGAACAGTTTCTGAACAATATGCTGTTAATTTCAGACTTTAGTCAGTTAGAAGAGGCCCAGCTAAAAAGTAAAATTACAAATCAGAAAATTGGTTCTGTTTTACCTCAAACCAGGACAGAAAAAGAAAGAAAAAGGGATTTAGGCAATATTTCAAGGTGTGCCAGTTCCAAGAATTTAGATGAAAGTCTCCTGTTAGTTTCCTGCTCTTCCCACTACACTGCAGTGCATCCTGTTGTGTTTTACTATGAACGCTGTTAATTACTACATACATGTTTCAGTAGAGATGAAAATAACATGTCATTGTCATATGATGTGACATCTAATAATATACCCAAATATGACTTTATTAACAAAATAATATATTTTAATAAAGACAAGAAAATGTCCAATACATGAGCAGGTTGGAAACATGTCAGTTTCTGTTGTTAATAGAAAATAAGAGAGTGTTTTGGGCTACCACTTATGTCTACTTTTGGCCACCTGTGATTCCATATGCTACAGTCATGCAAAACTCTATAGATCAATGATAGCCTTCAGGTGGTTACAACATGATCTAAGTCAGATCATCGAGGTCAGATCATATGATGGCAATTTTTTTGTTAATGAATGCATGACTGCCCATGTTGCAATAAATAAACCGAAGAACAAACACATCTAATTTAAAAAAACATGTTAAAGAATGTCTCTAGTTTTCCAGTCGACAAGCCAAGAAGCTTCATCTTTGTAAAAGATTAAATGAAACTTAAAATATCTTTTCTGCATGTTCTTGACATAAATTTCCTTCTGTTTCTTGAGACTGTTACCTGTTCTTTTTCCTAGCTTTGTGTCACCTAGGCTAATGAAAAGTCACAATGACCCAATTAGCTATTAACAACACCAGTATTGCAAGTGACTGCATTTTGTAGTCAACTAGTTATGACAATGTTAAGCATCACAAACAAAAGAACACACTAACATTGTCCTTGGAAATGTGAAAAAAATGCAAAACATGGAATTCATTATCTTTCTCCTGGGGCAAGCAATGTTAATGCATCTGTCAATCATTTTAAAACTATGACCACTGTACAGTCTCCCTAGGCAAATTTTTAATTTATATGCAATTATTTTACAGGTGTATTTTCCATATCTTACATAAATAAGTTGCTAATATCTCCCAAGATTTTTAACAAATTGCAGAAAGAATCTTTTATTAATAATTCTGTTATAATTTAATGGTTCTGCTTGTCATAAGGTCATAGTTTTGGCTGTATTCCCTTAGGGAACCAATGCTGTACAAATTCATTAGTTTAAATGAAAACAAATTAACAGTGAATCATGCAAACTGACCTTTACCTGCTAGTTGTAATGCAAGATTGTTAGCTGTAAGTCAGTAAATACTGCAGGATAAATGATTAATTTAAGCTTTATTCACATTAACATGGAGTAAATTTTAATTCAACAAAGTATCCTGAATGGATTTCCTTGTATGAATATTATGAGTGGAAAGGAGACATATGAAAGTCAAGGAGTGGAGGAGGTGATGTACTAGAAAGGATGGAAGAGATATAGTGCAGAACAAAACTACCCTACGCAAGTTCACACAGGCATATATGATCTTTAGGGAACACAAATACGCACATCTAAAGCTTCTATTCACAGACCATCAGTAATTCTGTAACAGCAACAGCACATTGGATCAGCTAGCTACTACTATTGTCAGGCACTTTGTGACTAGTCCATAAAAGATGGCATACCCTAAAAATCACAGGTATTTCTGACTTTGAAATATACCCCTAGAAGCTGTGGGTCCTCAATGTGGCGGGCAGACAATGTGACCAAGTGTTTTGCTTGTTAACTGCCATCCAGTGAATTGTGCCTCTGGACGACAATAACAGTTATCAGAAAAATACAGGAAGATTTTAGGTACTGGATATATGTCTTTTCAAAAAGAAAATAGCCATGTTGTGTGAAGACGGTAAGCATGTTTATAATAGATATGGAGAAGTGAAAGGCACAGAGACATTTAAATAATAAAAAAAGTAAGCCGTGTTCACTGCAGCTTACTAAGGTTTTATTATCAATGATGTTATGAGATTTCTGGTGTGGAAGACATGAGTCTGGACTGCAGTAAGCGGGATGAGCTGCGGTTTGGTTGGAAAGCAGGGCTGAAGCTCAGCAGTTTTGGATGGAAGGGTTTGGCGCAGCTAAACAAGTGGTGCCATTTTTTAATGTCCTAACTTAGTGTGCAAAGAGGATGAGAGCTTCTCTCTTTCTGCTTAAATGAGTTAGAAAAACTACTAGTTCATTGGAACGTGAGCTTTTGATGTTTTGTGCTTGCATAGTGCTCCACAAGTCAGAGACCTGTTTATGAAGAAGGTCCATAGGTGTCATGATAAATAATAAACAAATAGTAATAGCAGAAAGAATGATGATAATATAATATCAAAAAGGTATTTTCTTTTAGGATTTAAGAGAGAGAGTGTAACTTCATATCTGTGTGATGGAGAGAAAAAGGCTTCACTGAGAGGTTCAAATTAACAATTTATTTGGACTTCACTTACAGGTCTGATACGCCACTATTGCAAGTTCTTATGGATACAATGGAAGAATGCACTATTGCAATTTAAGGGAAAAAAACCCAAAACAATTCACAGAATACACTATTACCACCTAACAAGTGATTCCGAAAAGTAACAAAACAGACCACCAGCACGCTAGATATAAATACCTTAAATGAGTGCACAAATCACGATCTTAGAGCATGCTAGACATCATACGTATGTTATTAAATCACTTACCCTCTCTCTCAGATAAGGCCACTCAGTCCCAGGAAGTTACCTTGCACAGCGTCCTGGACAAGGCGGGGAAGAATCTCCTACAGGCCAGCTGTATCTTTAAAGACTCCCCATTTTTCTCCCCAAAACTTTGAACTTAAATATCCTGGTTCAATGAATGGGCAGGGTTGTGCCTGAATGGATTGCACAATCTGGGAAGATTATCTCCGGTGGTTTGGTGGCCCCTTAGATAGCAATGTTTATTTTGTGAGTAGTGGTGGGATGTGACTCAGGGCATTTTGTTTCTTAAAGGCACCATTCAGGTTTTGGCTTGGGTTTTGGCTTTTATTGTAATGCATTGTTGAGACCACCCCGGGCTGAGCCAGTTCCACAGCTCCCCCCCAAGTTGTCTCTGCATAGATAGGGATCAATAAGCATCTGCCAAGGCGAGATGGAGCTGAGTCGAATGACAACTACCTGCATCTCACCTTCTGTGTTCTGAAACAAGTTTGGCCAGGTGATCCCATTCAATCTGTTAGCAGAGAGGACTGTTTTTCATAACAAATAATCCTGTTGTAAGGAAAATTTGCCTTTGTGCAAGTTAATTTTCTTCTGTGCTACTCAATGTGCTGTTGTAATCTATTAGGCTGTCAATTCTGTGTAAATTTATGATGTTCCTGAGAACAGATTTGTTATTCAAACACACTAAAGACTTCCTTTTCTGTGTTTTTGGGATTACAAGGTGTTCCCCAAAGTGTGCTAGGGAATAGTTCTTAAAAAATAAGACAAAGAAAGTAGATATTTATTTCATTTTTCATAGCCTATGCATTTGTTCTGCCAGTATCTTCAGGGTAAGTTTTTCTCTTAGTCTAAATGTCCATACTACTGATATTTTCACTGTTTTTTCTAGGGAGACTTCCATGACATTTTTCATCTTCACCTGATGATGACTTCTCTATTTTTCATCTGATACTGCCTTTTTTACATTTGATTCATACTCATAAACTCCAAACATCTCTTAGGTAAGCGAGATCTCTTGCTCATTACAATATACAGCTTTCAATAGAACACACATCATTGTGCTACTCCCTAAAAGTTAGTACTGATTAACCTGATCGTATTTGCATGTTGATTTCTCCATGTATAATTCCAACTATAGTTTTTCAGAATCACTGAGAAAACCTGCCTTTCATTTCCTCTACAGTACTTAGCACATCAGACTCAAGGTCCAAAGAAAGGCATTTACCAGATTAGACCAAAAGAGAGTGGCTATTTAAATCATCTTCTGCTTAATAATTGAGGACTTTTGAGTTCATCCCATCCCAAGACATAAGCATACTTCCCTATATGCTCTTTTGGTCAATGACAATGGATAGGCATTTCAAGGTCAGAAGCTTTAGAAATGTCTTGTGTACGTCCAGACCACAACTGTGTCTGTGCAGCCTTTTCAGCTATCCTTCTTTGGACAAAGAAGTACACATTCCTTATGCACGTTCATCCACACACATATGCACATGACATCTACACAGTGTATGTAAAAAGGGTACCTTATAAAAACATTGGCTTTGAAAAGTATGTCTGAACAGCAAGCATTAAGTCACAGGAAGACTGAGAGCTGACCTCTCTAACACTGGGCCTGTTTTGTCCGTTATGAAATTTGTGTTAAGGATAATTCAGACAGTCTGACAATTCCCTATTCTTAATCCTTCTAGGATTCATTTAACGGACTGTACTTATAGTAGAAGAAACAGGTCTAGAAATTTGCTGATTGACATGTCAGCTGTCACTCCTCACGTGTTGTTGGACACTTACACTCATTATTAGGTTTCAGCCGCTATGATGAAAAAACAGATATGAAAGTCTATCATAGTTCTGCCTTTGCCTTATTTAACTTTACAAAGTCACAGGACTAAACAATTGAAAGTTTCCTCTATAGTACTTTTTATGTTCTTCAAGTAAGTGGAAAACTTAATTTCGTAGTTCCTGAGATTCCATAAAAACAAAACGCAACAGATTCCTCCAAACACCTGAATATTTTCATGTTAGGCAGATCAAGTCACCACCTGATTTTACATCAGCCTAAGACACTGCAGTGAGATATTTTCCAAGATGAGTTAGCAAACTATGAGAGATAACATTTTGCCGCCTCTGATTGTTATCCACAAGAAATTTTCATAAGATGGACTGTATGAAATTTTGTCCTAACTTTTTCTGCTTCTAACAAATCTAATCTCAATGCTACTGCTCCTGGATTACATAATGTCAAACAAGTCTAATAGAAATAAAAATCCATTACTAGCAATTCATCTTTACCAACATACTTCTAACTGGTCCAAAGTAATGCTAGATGACAGCAGGAAGATGTTGAGAGTAAAATTAAAAACAATTGGGGTATACAGTTGGTGTTCAAAGTCTTGAAACTAGAGAGTGTGATTTTATCCCACTCCTTACTCCCTTTCCTTGTTAAGAAAGAAATTATTCCTCTCAGAAAATGAAGTGTATCTACAGCATTGCTATTTCTTTAGTAATAGCGGTATCTCCAAACTATGCAGTCTATACTTGTGTAAATCAAATTCATTATCATTAAGCTAAATGCCCTTGCTTTCTAAACTCCTTATTTTCCAACTGGCATGCCTATATATTGCCTTAAAATCTATTTATTTTTATTGTAGAAGCCTAAATACAGTCTGAACAAATAATTGAATATCTGTCCCAGTTTTTCAGATAACCTGCCAGACTAAGATTTCATTAATTTCATGTGATTCATAGCAGCCTTTTTCCACTTGAATTCCTAAGATGGTAAGACAGCTTTCTCAAACAGTGGCAGTGTGTGTCAGGGTGCAGGGAAGACTGGTGGATCCCCATGGGCTAGGTTCTGGGAGCTCCAGGAGCTGACCATGGGGCTAGCAGGGACTCATGGCCCCAGACTGAGTTGAAATGGGGTCCTGGACTATAGGCAGGATTGGGAGAAGGCTTGGGAAAGGCTCTAGGGGAGGATGAACCCCAAAGGACTAAATAAAAAGTCTGTTTTACTCAACTACTGTTGTCCCAAGGTGGCTAGCTAGAACACTCACCTCAAAAATGGAAGAATTAGTGTCACACTTTTTTCTGACAGCAGAGATTTTAAACTCATTTGCTGAAAGTACTAGACTGCATTTTGTTTTCAATTGCAGACTTTCTTACTAATGTAATGCCATCCATAGCACCAGGTACCATGGATGACCCCTTCTGCCAACGGTTCTTTTCAGTATTATACTGATTTTTCCCCTTGGCAATGGTTTATAGTGAATTCGCCCCAAATTTTTTCATAGTTCTGGTAACAAAAACCAGTGATTTTCATGGATTCAGTTTTTCCTTAGGAAATCCAGCAAATCTTAATTCTATTCTTTTGATTCTTAGAAATGGCATACAATAGATATGTATCTTGTATTCAGATGTCACAATCAAGTTTCAGTACATTTGACTCGAGAAGGCTCAGAAACGTCTAGTAACTAATTTTAGATTCTTATTGCAAATGAGTGGAAGACAGTGGAAGTAATCCTACTGACAGAAATGATCCATGAATCCACTTCTAGTAGGAAAGATAAGGTTTTATTTTTCTTCTCATTTTTTCTTAGACACATTAATAGGTTAAACATATTTGAATTATTCAAAATTAATGAGTAAACAATCAAGGGATAAATAATGGATTTTTTTCTGAATGTTTATATGGCTGATACGTATATGATGAGTATCTGTTTAGAAAAAAATTGAAGAGGAAATTTGAGCAATTTTCAAAACTTATTAAAGTGCTCTATAAATAGCTTTGATGTTCAATATATTCTGTTAATTCTTTATTTGTTTTCTTTATTTCTTACAGACAACTTCACTTAGTGACTGAAAACAGTAAAAGAAACATGCCCAAAGTAAAGAAAAATGTTAAGGATAATTTCTTTTAAGATAGTACAATTTTCATGTTAACACTACAAAATTATACAGGCAAATAACTATTGTCTCAATCTGAATTCGTATCTACTGGTATAAAACTGCATTAGTACTCTTTTCTGTAATGATTACACTGACTCTGAGTGGGGGGAAATTTGTCTTTTTCTATTTTTGTCAATCTAAAGCTTTCACAAGTTTATGTCAGAAGACTGTAAATGAATGTCAGACAATGAGGGGTTGTGGAAAATGAAAAGACAGTTTTATGGCAGCTTTCATTTTCTTTCAACCTTTCATTATATTTCCACGTCTTTGTTATTTCATAGAATTATAGAATCATAGAATGGTTTGGGTTGGAAAGGACCCTTAAATTTCCAACTTCACTGCTGTGGACAGAAACATCTTTCACTAGATCAGTTTGTTCAAAGCCCTGTCCAACCTGACCTTGACTGTTTCCAGTTTCCACAGTTTCTCCGGTCAACTTGTTCCAGTGTCTCACCATGCCCATCGTAAAAAATGTCTTCCTTATATCTACTCTAAATCTTCCCTCTTTTAGTTTAAAAATGTTACCCTTTCTCCTATCAACGCAGGCCCTGGTAAAAAGTTTATCTCCGTCTTTCTTAAAAGCCCCCTTTAAGTATTGAAAGGCCACAATAAGGTCTCTCCAGAGCTTTCTCTTCTCCAGGCTGAGCTCCAACTCTCTTAGCCTCTCTCCATAGGAGAGGCATTCCATACCTCTTACAATTTTTGTGGCCCTCCTCTGGACCTGCTCCTGGTTCATGTCTTTCTTGTGCTGGAGAACCCAGGCCTTTGTCTGGTAGTCCTTGGAGGTCAGTGCCACAGGGCCCTAATATTTCTTCTTGCAATGCCTTCAATATTCTAATTCTTGGTCCCTCTCCCTAATACAGCGTAACCTGCTGAATTCCTCACGCAGCTCCTCCACCCGCTGCCTGAGTGACTTCACCACAGCACACCTTACACAGGTAGACCTTCCACCCTCCTCCACCCAGGAGCACGGGGCATGGACTTTACAGCCCTCCACGAGGACAGCAGCTTCCCTGGTAGGAAGCTCTGTCTGGGTGGTCCCCTACGCTTGTCCCAGGCTAGTCTGGCTAGGTAGGTGGTTCACCACTGCTGCAGAGCACAGCCCTCACCTGATCTCTGCCACCATGCTTTTGATGATCTCAAAGCACTTCTTAACAAGCCTTTCTAATTCCTTGGAGACCTCAAGCTGCTGGATAGGTTTGCACAGCCTACAGCTCGCTTGGGTGGCCATTGGAGCAGCAGCCTAAGCCTGCAGGTGAGCAGAGCAGGCAGCAGCCCCACAACTGGAAGGAGGTGCTGCCCTTCTCGCACCCTCCCACACAAACTGCCACACTGCTCCCCTCAGGCTCTGCTCCGTTTGATCTCCCTGCTCGCAGCACTCCCTAGGAGCTGGTTTGAAGTGGGACCACCAGTACCACACAACTGTCCCCCACTTCTCTCATGGGACCCATTGCCTGCTATCTGGTCCCTCCATACACACAGCCCAAGGGTTCTGGGGGGACAGAAAGTCCCTCAGACACTCCCTGAGGACTCTTCTCAGCACGTGGCAATAACTGCTGCTGCTGCTGCCACCACTGCTTGTGTTGGCTTCCCCACACAATAACCTGGGTATTTCACATTAATGCATCTCAATTAACATTAATGAATCTGATAGGCTCCCTACGCAGAAATTAACTTGTTTTCTTTTGGCATCAATTGTGGGGATGCTTGAAAATGTCTATTATGATCTGTTGACTTGCTTCTGACCTTACAGTAGTCTTACTCACTGGAAGCCTGAAGTCGTGTTGATTCTTACAAGCGTCTGCCCCAGGAACTGAGTCACAAATGAAAAGAGGGCTCTTCATCAGGAAAAACTGTTTTAAAATTAATTGATATATTTTATCAACGTTTTTTCCCCAGTAACATGTAGGAAATCCAAAGCATGAACTGTGTTGAACTAGGATGAGTACGGACAATAAAAAAAGACAATTCATAACCAAACACGTGGATAGGTTGAATCTGTAGTGTCTGAATTTGGAGTGTGTTTTTACACATCTCTTAGGGCTAAGAGTAATGCCTTTTAATGTGGTGGTTCTTTTGTATGTGATGGAGACTTGACCCTGATTTGTGCTCCCAGGGCAACCATTAGGCAGACAGTAAATCCCAGCCAGCATAAGTTTGGCTACTTTTGCTCTGCAGCATGCTTTTCTATGTTTAAGTGTTAATTAATTTCTTGTAATTAAGTTATTTTCAAATGAAGGTTGGAGAGGGAGTCCTAATGTGGATTTTGTATGAAATGAATCATCTGAATCAACATTAAAACAAGGTCACATCTGGATTCTGACACAAATAATGAGGTTTGTCTTCTTTGACAGTCTTTCTGGCTCTTCTCCATGTACTGGCCTTATTATGAAATGTGTAGGTTTTTGCGACTTCGTTTGTCAACAAAAGCAGATGCAAAGTGTATGAATCTGCTCAATAGATAAAATTTTACCATTTCTGGCCAACAGATGGAAGCTGTAGATTAAAATGGAGTCATTTTTCAATATTAATTGGGCTGAGATCGCACCATCTAATAGACTTTGGCTTTAAAAAGGCTTTATACTGAAGTAGATTTTGGACACTGCATTTTTCATTACTGTATAATTAAATCTATAAATTACTGCCTCAAAGTGCACAACAGTTCCCAAAAGAGAAAAATAAATTTAGTATCTTATATTTAAAACTTGTGAGGATGAAACGAGTGCTTGTCACATTTTTCTAAAACTTTGTTAGGTTCCTTTTTCATTTTCCACATGGAGGAATGAGGAAATGGAGTCAGCGGAGGATATTTAGTTTTTATGTACTTTCGTATCTCACCACTGTGCACATCTATCTGAGTTTTCATTTGGTTATGATACAGTTACCCTTGTCTCTTTAGGAAAATGTTCTGATGAACCACTTTTAATGAAAAATTATTGCTTGTGGCAATACTAAACCATGAACTAATGTTGTGAAATAATATGTCCATGATACTGTAATTTAAACATGTCAAAGATCTCTGTATCTGAGAAGAAGAATTTTTAAGGTGCAGAGGCAGCTATAGAATCCAACTACTAAAGTGTTGCTCCTTTTTTTTTCTGAAAGGAAATCTTGTATCCTATATTTGTAGAATAGAAAATTATGTTTAGGTGTAAGGTTTAAGAAAGTTTAAATGCTGTAGATGAAAAAATTAACATATGATAGATAATTCATTTGCTACTTCTGCATGGAAAAATTCTCTAAGTGTACTCCATTATAACTTCTTTCCTTTCAGATGATACTATACTTAGCAGATACAAAGCAATATTTTTATGAAATTCTGTCCTCAGCTAACCTGGAACAGTGCTATTTTTTGCTGTAATTACACTTTCACTTTCTTTCCATGGACACCTATCAGATAGGAGGAATTATTTTAAAGCGGCAATCTTGAACATCTGAACAAACGAATGACTTGGCCTACAAAACCTTTTACACATGAAAAGAGACCTAAAAGGCCCTCTCATAGATGGTGGGCCATAATACTACTTCTAGATAAATATTTAACTGTGAAGCATAGAGGGAATCTTAGAGAAAATTTATAACAAGGATGCCTGAAAACTTAAATGAAACTCCATGCTTACAGCATATTAGTCAGAACTTCAAGTAATATATTTGGTTTAATTCTACTGTACTTAATGAACCTTTGTTGATTTATACCATCTCTGAAGAACAAAGTCCTGAGAAATTAAGAGATTTATTCTGAATGTGAGGGTCGATAAATTAACTGAAATGTTCTACACCATGACAAACACCTTTGGTACTCAAAAAAAAAAAAAAAATTATAAATTAAAAATGTTTCAGCTACAAGTCTAAAAAACTGTATCCAATCATGAATCTCACCTTAATGGTTCTATTTTTTTTTCCTAAACTGTACGATGAAAATCAGCAAATTCGAGTATAAGGGAAAAAACATAAAAGTTTATTTTACTGTACAGAATAAGTAACCATAAGTATTATTAAATATTAATTGATTATTTCAATCAGACAAATGTGAATATTTTTTCTATTTTAACTTAGCTGTAAATATTTACAAATTGCAATTTAATGAAAAATTGCCATGACATTTTTCTCACCCACAGTATTATGCTTCATGTCATATCAAAACTTGTTAAATTATATTTTACGGAGATCCCAGAGAAATGAAATAAAAAAATAATCATAATCTGGCAATGGAATTACCATAGTAATCTTTCAATAATTTTTATGTGGAGATTCTTATCTGAAAAAGAATATCATCAAGAGAGCAAGTTAGCTGAGAGAACCGCAAAGCTGAATGGTTCCAAGGTGAAACCGAAAATGAGATGAAGTACTTATTGGATAAGAGTCACCTACATTTCTGCTTATAAATGTATTGCACAACATTTCAAACACAAATTTATAAAATAAGGATTTAGGGTCTGATTTTTAAGAGTGATCAATCTTTTTGTAGACATGCTGTGCAAAGGTACTTTGGCATCATGCAAAAACTTTAAATTTTCAAAGTACAGGAAAATTGCCACATCACAATTTTTAGCTTACCTGAGAAATGAGCAACCAGGATTCAGAAACCTTTTCTAATTAATTTTTATTTATATAAAGAACAGTTTGATGTGGAGAAACACTGCCAGTGGAATAACTAATGATATGATAATCTTATTCGAATAGATTCCAGAATGTGGAGATTCTGAATCAGAGAGTACAAAACGTTGTTGTTTGTGCATTCTGGAGGAATATCAGAACTATTGCTTTGTCCGCTTTTGACCAAATTCTAGCCTGAAAACTTATCCATAGGTTTATTTAGCTGTATGTATACTTTTATATGTATATGTAAACACACTTCCACACAAATATCCATTTTGTTCAACAAAAAAAAAAGGTTCCATGAATCCCGCCCTCCATTCTGAACTAAAATTGTCATTAAATCTATAAAACTTTCTGAAAAATAAATAAATAAAGGAATGGATGCTGAATCTTTGGAGATATTGATCCTTCCATTCTTCTTGTTCCTAGCCCTGGGCTCTTTGCAACTTGAATACCTGTAGGGTACATGCTTGCTTTCAGGCAGTTTGCGCTGATTACGGTTTGAATGTGTTAAGCAACCTCTTCCACCAGTACTCTTGAGACCTAAATTGTTAATGTGGAAAAAAATCAATAATGAAAGTAGTCTGAAATAAGCAGTATAATTGTATCTCATATGAAATTTGATTTACATCTTTGATGAAAGAAGAGTTTGAGAGGTTTAACTTAGTCATGGATTTTTGTGTGTGTTGAAAATTACATCAAATATTTAAACTGACTGGAACACCTGCGGCTAGATCTACAGAAGGACAGAAACGTCATGGTACTTAGCGATGCAGCAAGTATTTAAGCAAGGTACAGAGCATTTTATAAAACATTTGGGGACAGTCACATAAAGGAACTAACAGCAAACATAGTATTGAATGAATAGCCACTAACACAGATTATAAAAAATGCCAAGTGGAGGACTTTGCCTCAGCCTCTGACACTCTTGTGGATGCAGATGACTCACACTACAAAGCAGAGAGAGAAACATCGTCTTGAAGGGAGAGGTGAAGTTCCCAGTTAAAAGGAGACTTACCATCAGCACAATAGGTCGATGCACTAGACTTACTGCAGACGTGCTGCTTAGTTACACTGCATACTCAGAACAGTCTCACTTAATTGCAGTCCCTGACTGTACCAGGGAGTTATGGCTTCAGATGTAAAGAAGAATTGCCCTGCAAATAACTTAAGATGGATTGAGGAGAAACAGTTGTCTCTAATCAAGATACAAAAATCCAAATTCTATTCTTTCTTTAACCATGTGTGTTTCAATAGCTTCATGTTAAGGCGTAAGGCAAGGAGAGAGCGGAGAAATGGGGGAAAAATGCCTCTTCTGGCTGCAAAGATTTGAAATCACGTCTCTTCTGTGAATACTTTTATTATTGCACTCTAAGGTATTCTGAATACCTTCCTGAAGATAGTTACACATTGCATGCAGTCGTTCAACACTCATTGGACCAGAGAATATGAACATGACTTTAGACTACATTTAAGAAAATCACTTGTGAATACTCTTCTTCTACATCTGGCCCCTGCTCCATTAAATACTTCAGGTAAAAGTACACGACTTTGGAATCAAGAATGGGATTCATGTTTACCTCTCTTAGGCAAGTGCTCTGTTGACTAGGTTAAAACAATACATGCTAATTCTTTGGCCTGTTGAATAAATATACATATACTGCCCTGGTTTGTCTAAAAAGTATAAGCTTAAATTGCTTCATGTGGAATAAGGAACTGAAAGGAGGTGCCTTACATCCTAAATTAATGTCCTAGCCCTTGAGGTGCTGGTTAGTTAAACTTTCTCCTCCCTGAAAAATGAGTACCCCTTCTTTGATTTTGAATAAAAAAGGAATTCTTTAAGCATAACAAAAAGACACTAAAAGGGGTGTGAAAACACACTATTTTTCTTAGTCTTTCTTAGTTACTAGTTTAACATACTGAGCTGTGCAATGGCATTTGTGGCTCCCATTCCTAAAAGTCTTTGTGTACTTCATAAAGAAGCTACTGCATAATCTGTCTGTTGTAAAAGTTAGGTACTGCAGAGCTTTGTGATGTAATGTCTCTGTTCCCCTTATAGACCTACAGGTAAAATCGACTGACGTGTAAGCAATGCAAGTATCCTAATGTAAATGGATCTAAAGAGTGACTGAACCAGATGGGAGGCATTCTCCAGTTCCTCTCAGAGAGGAAATTGATTCCAGGCTCCCAAATCATACATGAAGTTTTATCTACTCAGATTTTGGGTTATATGGGACTTTATTGCCTTTTGCTGTTGTGCTCTGTTGAAGAACTTTTTCATTTCTTATTTGAATCTATGCACATTTTAAAAAATCACCCCACAGTTTTTTACAGTGATGAAAGTTTAGTTATAAAGTAACGGAAAAGCAAAGTAGACAAACTTTCACATATTTATGTTCAACGTAAATAATTTGCTAAACTAGCCACAAAATAGGCAATTGTGATCTAATTGCCTACTGATTCAGTTAACTGAAAAGTATGAAGTACCATCAGAATAACATAAAAAATAATTGTATCACATATATTTATAATTATAATCTTTTAAATTGTAAAAAAGATTTGGGAAGGAAAACTGAAAGTATGGGAAAGCCGAAAACAAAAGGGAATTTTTAATGCCTGAAGGAACTCTTTAAACCGAGTTAAAAGTTGACAAAAGTGAAGAGAGCATGACTCCATAAAATACTAGGGCTTCTTGTGTATTTCATTATGGAGCTGAGCAGGCAGATGTGAGATCAATTATTTCAATAGACTTTGGATCAAGGCATAGATAATTTTAAAATAAATTATTTAAATGAATTACTCCTGAAATATTTATTTATAATTTATTCCTTTTCTGGAGTGGGTAAGAGAACTTAATATGTATGGTTTCTTTAAAGTTTTGGGATAATATATTCGTGAATAATTTTTCCATTGTTCACATTCTTCTACCAGTACAGCTTGAAATTTATCACACTGATTGCATAAAATACTTCTGCACAACTTGTCTGACTTCAAGAGTTAGTAAATGAATGACTTACACTTCTTTGGAAAAAAAAATCCTGAAGTACACTGGATTTCTACTATGCTTCTGAAAGGAAAGCAGTGAAATGGCTTTTTTCATGAGTGAAAATGACAGCATATGGGAAAGTAAGATTTTACAGAGCAGCAACGAAGAGAATATCCTATAGAATACTTTCTAAAAGGAAAATAACATAAAATAAGGCTTTTTCAACTTATGGATCCCATTATTCTACTATAATAAAGTATATTTATGGAAAGAAATGGAAGAGCATGTGGGCTATGGGTCAAGATTGACTCTGTGCAAGAGAACCTGTCTGTATTCCCAAGCTAAGCTGAATGAAAGTTAGAACTACATCAATAGAAATGATTTTGAAAAATTGTTAGTTTTAATAAGCAAGAATGTGAACTGAATATGAGTTGGAATACCCAGAATGATTCTTTCTGTTTCTCTCTCTTTTTTTTTTTTTTTTTTAATTCTAAGCCTTTCAAATTGATCAAGCAACTGGAGTGTTTGATTATAGAAAAATGATTAGCAACCACACAAAGCTCATACAGCCAGATCAATAAGTCTTTGTGAGGATCATTCAGTCACCATAAACCAAGATACTGAAAGCTTCCAGTATTTCAAGTCTGGAGAAAAAGTGCTATCCATTGGACTGAAATAGTTTCTGATAATAGTTTAAAACATGGATCCTTAATAAATAATCCACAAAATAATAACAAAAGAGAAATGCAGAGATGAGGTAATTAATTTTTCTTTTTTTTTTCCTTTTTTTTCAGTCATGACAAGGTATGATACTAAATTCATACTCCTGGTGTAATCAGGACTTGCCTATTGCTCTCCCTAACAAAGTATCGGCAGCTTTTGGAGAAGCACGTACCCTGACCTGTCAAGTCTTGTGCTGTAAGTAGGAAAATCACACATTTGCCTATTTGCTCTGTGGTTTTTTATCTTCTTTACACAGTTCTACAGTGTCCCTCATACCTAAGACTGCTGCTTCTTGCCATAAGTCCTTAGTTATGAAAGGGCTGCAGTGTTGCCCATCAGTGGCATAGGCACATCACTGAGCATTCAATACGAAACTCGTCATTCAAAGGAGAAGCTAGACAGCATATTTCCTGCCAGCATCTAGTGTCCTAACACAGTCTGCTTTATGACCTACTATACTTAAGGTCCTATGACTGTGGTATGTACACACTGTACTGACCCTCTTTCCTCTCCCTTTGGCCTTATTAGGTGAATGATGTGTGGAATTTCATGCACTGATATTCTCATGTTTTTGGCAATCTATGCATAAATAACACTATTTCACTATGCTTGTGCTCCTGCATGCTGCTGGAAATTAACAATGAGGTTCCTTCTACTAATTCCTTACATTCAAGATTGCACCTATAAATGTTTTGGCCATCTTTCTGCCTGTTCTGAAAAGGTTTGAATCCTGTCCTTTTTCTTCTCTGTAGATTCTGGTTTGGGGCATGATACATCACTTTCCTAGCCAGTCACTTTCCATTTATGCTTTATCTCCTAACACTAAGCCAATATGCTGCACTGAGGTGTCATGTTGGGGTGTGTTATTATATACGTGTAACCAAATGTGACATAACGCGATGCTAAAGGGCAGCTAGAATTACTCCCGTTTCCAGACCAGGAAATTGTTGCCATTGTGAATATCCATTCATGAAGGATGTTTCTGACCTGAAATAAATGCCTACTCTTGTGTTTATTCCTGTATTACATAAGGATAAAGAAGCCAGAGGAAAATGGATTCACATAAGTACCACCCTCAGATGATTATTCTCCTCTTTCTGATTCCAAATGCTACTACTCTTTCTACACATTATATTGATCAGAATCTTCCAGCATAGACGGAAGTGAACCAAAATTGTATGACTGCTGTTTTGCAAATTCCCAGGTGTAAATAGTTATAATTAAGCACAAAGTAGGAGGAACAGTTCCAGAAGTCTGGACCCAAAAGACTTGAGTCATGATCTGATCACTGAAGACATCCTGTGGAATTTTAAGGAAGTTAGATGGTATGTACTTCATTTTACCCAGACAATGTGTTCGCCTCAATCCCTTCTACTTTCAGAAGAAAGAGACACACATGGTTGTGGTGCTTATCATCCTTATAACCTGTGGAAGTATCTCCTCTCTCTGATTAGCATAGAGAAAACTTAGATGACCTGCTGAGAATACGTGCCCCAGATTCGATTGTTCCATTTCAGCTGACTTAATGTGAAGAAGCTACCTTGTGTCTTCATGCCTCAGTTACCCATCTTTCAAATGGGTATAATAATTAGACTTGACTCCAGCGGGGTGTTATCAGAGCATAATTGTGGCATTCTAAATTTCAAAGGTAATGACATAATCATCTGCAACAGATAAACAATAAGCAAGTTAGCAGGAAAAAAACAGGACTGCTGAGATATTTTCTAGATGAGTTAGGAGTTGTAAAATCCAGATCTTTTTAGTCAGAAGGCACCATATGAGTGTATGTAGGTGTTTTTTCATTCTGCTCATCGATAAGATTGTTAGGGGATTAATTACAATAATTAAACCAGTTTTATTTTTGTTTTATCAGATTTAATTGGGGCATTTTTAACCGTATGCACCCAGAGAGTGCTCTGACAGATGTCTGGTAAAAAAAAAGAAGAGAAACATTCATTGCCATTCACCTGGCAGAGACAAGAGAAAGATCACTCCCTCGTCTTCCTCTCTGAGCATGCACAAAGAACAATCTTTCTTCCCACCACCAAAATTCCTACATAAATTCACAGCTTTGCATGGGATGCTAGTAACAGAAAGCATCCTCCCAGCTGGCTGTCAGCATGTGTATTTGAACTCTTCCTCCAAGTGGTTAGATGACACACGGGCAGGAACTGACAGTCTGGTGAAAACTCATGACTCCACTATCCTTTGTAGGGATAAAACACTGCAGAGAATTGTTTGAAAGCATTCCTATAATTCTTGTTTTATGCAGAACCATATGGACCAGGCAGCATGAACGTGTCTTTCCAAAATATAACTGGAAAGCACATGCTGCTGTTATCTGTGTGCTACCTACATTGTGGATAAATGATTGAAAAGAAACTGTTATAGTGCATTTTACAGTGCTTACATACGCATTAAGTTCACTAAAAAAGCGTCTTCTCTGAATTACAAGCAGAGGAATAAGAACGTATGTAGCAGATGTGATGATTTCCAAAAAGCCAGCATTATTTCATGGCTGTCTGATGAAAACCCTGCCGTAAAATAATCTCTTTCCTGGTTTGTCAGCACATTTATTTGAATAATGGAATCATTAGTGTGAAGTGTAATTTATTGTCTGAGATACGCTTAAATGCATAATGTAATGTCTCCTGTGTTTTAACAGGAATATGTGTATATATGCTAAAAGAAAACCATATTGGAATAGTTCGATAACATTATTTTCTACCTTTCTAAGACAAAACTTCATTAAAAATCATCTTGAAAGGAGTCTCTTTTCCTGTAACATTGGAAGTGAAAGTCACACATACTCCTGTCTGGGACTATGTCAGATTGCTCCAAAAGTTCCACTTTGAAACCTCAAGGCAAATAAACTCCTAACTGTAAAGCTTGGCATTATTCAAAGAGACACTTAGGGCATTCTTACTCACAATGTTAAAGCATCTGTCAGGAAAGGCGCTGTCATTTGCCACCTGATCAAATTATTTTTGACAACAGATGTGAGCTAACTACAAAAACTCAACATCTTTAATACGCTGATCAAATTTCATTAACAAAGCATGAATACTAACAAGATTATAAAATATAGTGCAGTTTATGCTCAATGTATAAGTGTGATTACATTTAACAGGTGAAAGGGCAGGTTAATTGGAGGTAAAAGTTACATTGCCACTCATCAGTGTATTTAAAGTTTAATTACCATGAATGCATGACACCAACTGTTTATTAACAGTCCAAAATTGTATAGCAACTATGGTAGTACTCCTAAAACAATAAACCCCCCCCATATTTTAAGGACTATCCTGATCAATTTTCTTTTCTGTTTCTGCAGGTGAATTCACATTTGAATGTAGAATGCAGGTCAAAAAGAGGTTTACTGTATGCTCTATAGAATGTTTCTTAAAGACATAGAATCTCAGACAGGCAAAACTGAGATTTTCTTCTAAACCGTTCCAGACTATAATACCAGGGTTGGTTGAAAAAAAATAATGAACGCCCAGAAATGCAAAAGTGTTTATTCTTTACCTATCCATAGTATTCTTAACTGTATTTTATTATATCAAGCCTTCACTTCTCCAAGCACTAACATGCACTACAACCCGTTCAGTGTAAAAAGTAAATAAACAATACACCTCTCCGTAGATCCTTAAAATTACAACACAAAAATGTTTTTGCGGTAGACACATTTGACGTATAGCCAGGATAAAGTATTTATTGACATCACCACTGACTGATAATATCTGATATAGGCAAAATATCTAGGTAAAATTCTATGAAAAATCTCACATTACGTGCATCTTTTATAAAAATATTAACTGATTCTTTTTTTTGTTCCTTTATAAAAGTATTAAATGATTCTTTTTTGTTGTTGTTGTTTCAAGTGTTTGATTGTAGTTTAAATGCTTAAGAATGAACTTCTTTTTAGGAAAACAATCGGTATGCTACTACAGGGTATAAAGTGATTCACTATACTTTTGAAACAGGTTTATGATATATTCTCCTATATTTTTATACCTTTGAACTTAATTATCATGTACAATATACACAATTACAACTTTCATTATAAACTGCATTAACTGTTAATACTGTAATAAATACTGTAACTTAACTGAGAATAGCTCTTGTGTCAACTTTTGCAATATTCTCAAAGTTATATCGATCAGATATGCCAGAGAACTGGTCTATACTTGATGAATTATATTAAATTTATGTATCCACCAAAATTGTGTCTAAAAAAATTAACTCTCTTTGAGAATATAATAACGGTTTTGTGAGAACAATTGCATGTATAATGTGCACATTGGGCCAAAATCTAAACAAAATACCTACTGTGTGATTTTTCAAATGGCCTTAAAGGAACTGTATCCAGAAAGTGCTGAGTACCAAACTGTGGGAATCTGTAAGATCTTCTAGGGTATCTTAGGGTATTACAATGATAATAAAAATTACGTGCCTCCTTAATATCATAGTAAGGCTTGCTTGGTCCCCTTTGCTTCAAGTTTCTGTTCCTTAAAAATTTTTAAAATAAAGCCAGTATAGTAGGAACGTACAAGCACAAACCCACAATGGAATCAATGCTTTTGCGTATACGTGTGGTCATTAAGGCATTTTATTTGTGCTGAAGAAGTTGTAGGCATAAATGATAACCAAACAAATGTATCTGCTGAGCCATGAATGCATAACTTCAAAATCTGATCCCAATCATTCTTCAGCAAAAGTGCCGATTTCTCACAATTTCCTAGTCAGTAATTTGAAAGAACACAAATTGCAACAAATATAAAGAATGATGACACACGCAGAAGCCTGTTTGGTATCAGGATTGCCTCTGGCAGTCTTCCAATCAAACTTAAAATATTTTATCACTGTTTTGGTGGAATTAATGTAGAGAAGTATTTTTCTTAATTCTGTGTTAATCTCTCTGATGAATACAGTGATAATTTGTTACTGAGAAATATGAGTTAAAAGTGATAATTTAACTCCTTTGGATTTTGTGACATTGTAGAACCTGACTAATAGATTTTCTAAATAACGACATTAAGGATACGATACCAAACAATGCAGTAGAATAAGTGAGTACTTTTGAGGATACCAGCTACGTAGGTCAACAATGGAGTCTAAGCGACCAGTTCAGTCCAACCGCCATGCAACGAAGGTACAACATTTGGGATAATTATAACCTAACCTTGGTAGTTCAAATACAACAGCTTCCCAAAAATTTCATGATTCTAAAGTCTACTTTGTCTTGTTGGGTTTTTTATTATACTGTTTAGTGACAAAGTACACTGATACTAAAGGGACCATTTACCTTACAAAACTTGAATGACTATGGAAGCTGCAGGATAGCTGTTTTCCATCAATTTATCCTTGAATGTGGAATACCAGTTTTAACAAGGGTAATCCCAACCTCAGTCTGCAATGCAGTGTTGAAGTGAAGCTGTCAATATCCTATCTGTCTTCAGAAAGAAAAAGGTGTCAGGTCTCGGTATCAAACAAAATTATTCTTTTTTATTTTTTTGTTCCAAGAGAAATGAAAACATATTCCTTCTTTATTTGTATCCAGTTAAAATACTGAACTCAGTCTGATTTCTAATGCTCCTATTTTACTACAGTTGTCATTACAGTTTTATTTGCTGTTTACCAACTCTCATTTGATTTCAGACAATACAACCGTCAGATCTTCCTTTCCAATAAAATAGAAATCCTGTCCTGTATATGCATTGAATTGGACTCATCCTTTCTTCAGGATGGGACTCCCACTACTCTTAAATCTCTATCTGCAGCCTTCTCTACTTCATCTCTATTCAGGAATCAACATCTTGTGGTGGGAAAAGAAGCAGTAAGAGAACATGGAATTCTTTCTTTCAGTGATAAGTTCAGAGCGAGGAACAGGGGATAAATTAATCTGTTTCCTACATTCAGCTATCTGCTTACTGCTTTTAAGAACCAAATTTAAAGTACAAGAACACCTACTCCTTCAGCAAAGCCACCCAAACTAATTTCCATTTCCTAAATTAGTAAGTAATAATATGTACTATCCTTGAAAATTAATCAAGTTTTGAAGGATTGAAAGAGCTGCTGCTCATTCCTGTAGATTTTCTGGAAGCGTCTCTTCATCAGCACCTCATTTTTCAATCATGCAGTTCACAGCAAAACCATGAGGGACTTTACCAACATTGTTATGAAATGTCTTTCTTTTATACATAGACATTTTGCCTTTGCTCTTCACATCAGACTTGGATTTCCTCCATGACTTTTTCTGCCATTCTCTTTTCTACTATTTAATGTGATTTAATACTTTCCCTCAGATACATGAAAAGTGTACCTTGTTCCTAAAATTGCGTAGACCTTAAAGAGGCCTTCACTGTTCTTCAGTATTCATCCTTCTTTTTGCCTAAGTACACTCAATCTGCTAACCTCTGTTTCTGGGTGTGAAGTCCAATGTCAGGTGAATTGTTTTCTGGTCAACCTGGGAAAGTGTTTCAATTCTTTCAAAGTCCATTCTAATATTAGCTACAGGTAACACATGACAGAAAGGCCATGTTTAGAGGAGTTTGCTTGCACTGGCCTTAGAAATCAGAAGTTGAAGGAGCCTTTTAAATTTTCTAAATATACTCAGTTTTGTTTTCATTTCTCTGTGTCTTTCTGAACTAAAGCACTAAGGTAATAGTGTTTTCTTAAAAGGGAAGAGTTCAATGACTTCCTCTTGTGTTAAATACAGACCTTTCACCCTCACAGTGTCGTCCTCCCTGACAGGCACAGAAGCTCATATGTCTCATCCAAACTGCATACAGGTATCATTTGAAAAGGTCTTAACTCTTTTTGTCAGGGAAAGTCTAAGTTGACTCTACATACAGTTCAAAATCATCCAGATAGAGGTATCTCAAAAGCACAGTTTGCACAGTGAAGCTGAGACTTTTTTTCCTCAAAGGATGACTAATGCTGAGTCACAAATGATTAAAAGCAGACATGAAAAAGAGCTCTCTTGGAACATTCCCTGGCAGTTAAAAGCAGTACCCTGTCTTGAAACAGAATGATATCTGAATAGTGAGCTCTATCTTCCACATAGTCACAGAGGTATTTATAAAATAATTTGTCTTGCAATACCTTGTTGTTCCTTATTCCCTCTATATTAATATGAAAATGGAATCAGATCAAAGGTCATCTTGTAGTTTATGCACATTGTTATAAACTGTCTTTTTCTTTTTTTTTTTTTCAGGAATGAATAGCTGATATAATAAACTTGCCAATCAGTCATAGGATTTTTCACTTCTTTTTTTCAGCACATCAGATATCCATGCATTGGTGGTCACAGATCTCATCTGACTGAAGCAAGCTGTTTCCATATCCTGGGGACACTTGCAGTAGGTTGGCAAATTAATAACAAGTTGAGTTCTTCTGTTCCTCTGTGCATATGCAGCAGTAAGTTCTCCTTCTAAAATTGTCTGAACATGTTTTGCTAGGCACTAGCACAGAAAATATTCAAACTAAAACCAGTGGAATACACTTATGCCTGATGCTAGCAAGATTTTTGTTTTCCTGAAAGTGCTTTTGACCTCCTTCATTATAAAGTTTTCTGCTATTGAATATGATGTACGACATAAACCTCTTTAGTGACTCCTCATTGTTGCTGTGGTCAGCTGGTGTATCTGTTTCTAATCACATTTCAGAGATGTCTTGAAATGAGAATCTTTGATTAAAAACCATGTGGAGTTTTTTTGTTTGTCTTCTGTTATCAGACCTCTTAATTTGAATTAGTTAGCTATTTGATTTTGTCTGTTATACTGTGCTGTCATACGGTGGTACTTGGTGTGGGGCTTGATTGGCTTCCTTTATGTTTTACATTCTTATTATTCATGATTATTAATATTTACTATTCTTGATATTAATCATAATGTTTTCAAAACATTGGCCAGTTGGATCAGGCTATTGAAATGATGAATATCACATAACTAACAATGGCAAAGTGCTTCAGTGAAAAGCTTAGGAGTAAGTCAAATGTGAAACAAAAAGTTATTCTAATCATCTCAGCAAATAGTTGAAACTAACAAATACACCTTGTGTAAATCAATCTTTATATGAAAAAAGAAAAAACATAATGCAGAGAGGAATGGAGCTTATGATGTGGAGAAACTGCGACAGCTAGGACAGCAAATCCCTCAGCTTAATAAAGCTCACTTTTCAGAAGTGTTTCTTGACACTCATCCTAAATTTTACCTTTTCTGAATCTCTCCAGTTTCATTTAGTTATATCACACTTTACTAAACCGAATAATTCCTCTTTTTGCAAGCTTTTACTGCCTCCAAGTATAGGCCCTGCAGAGAGCAGCTTGACGCCAGGATGAGTGAAAATTCAGGCCGTGAAGGGCCACTAGCAACAATTCTATTAATCCTTCAGATGACAGAGAAATGGGTTGCAGACAGGGAAACTTACATCTTCTCAGTTCTCTTGTGTTGGTGTGGTCTCCAAAGTTTAAGGGTATTCTGTATTTAACAACTAAGTGGTTTGGGATAAGTGGCTGATTTAAGATGATGGGAACATTCCACACAAAGGGAAAGATTGGTGTTTGGGGAACAGCTAAGTCTAGTCAGTTTCTAGATCACTGTTCTGTATCTCTTAATATTTCTTCCCCTAAATTTTGTTTTGAGTCCTGTTTTATATTCTTTTTACATTCATAAAATACTATATCTAAATGGATAAATAGAAGAAAAACTGTTCTAACAAAAAAATCTTTTATAAAGAATTATTAAGCTAATGAAATGCTAATGTTAACGAAAGCTAAAATTTAGTGATGCATATAGGAGGAATACCTTTACCTTGTCATGAACAGAAAACTCAAAAAAAAAAATACAAGAACCACCCTGGAAAAGCGTAATCTGTCTCGTATTTCCTTCTTTATGAGTTTTGTTTTGTTTGTTTTCATAAGACAGTTTATTTTCATAATAAATCAAATTTTATTGGCTTTTTGAAAAGGAAGAAGGATGGATGGTGACCTATGATTTTCTCTTAAAAACATGGCTTTTCTTATTAAACTTCCAAACAATTCACAAAACTTCTAGAAGTTTCTGAGACCGTCTAATATAGCTGGTTTTCCTAAGTCTTATTGCATACCTGTGATATTTATCAAGCATTTTACACTATTGCTATACAAAACAGCATTTTGCTTACGGCAGCGAAGTCATGATTTAACAGGGCATCAGTAGGACAAATATGGGCTATATCAGGCTGTTCTACTAAACACTGTCCTTGAGGAATATGTCCTCTTCTGGACAGAAGAAAATGGAAAGAAGAGAATCTGACCATTGCATATGGGTGTCAGTAAATATTTTATTAAAATGATGCAATATGAAAGGAATCTTTTTTTTTTTTAAATCATAGTAATTCTAAGGATTTAATATGACCTTAAGGAAAATAGCACAACACATGCAACTATAAGATTATGTAAAAAAGAAAGTTAGAACCAATGAAAATGCATGGATTAGGATCATTTAGACAAACGTATTGAGAAAATAAATGTTTTGGTTTTACTTGTAAGAGTTGTTCTTAAATTTAAAAACAAAATCATTTTTACAGTTCAGAAACAACTTTAATAAAGTAGGGCTGTAATAAAGTGGGAAGTGTCTTTGCAAATGAAATGTTTGTTCTTAACCTTCAAATATATTTGTTTTTTATTCTTCATTACATACACAGAGCTACAAGGAAATAATAACTTTATGCCCTAGATCTATATTAAAAAAAATACAGCGCCAACAATTATGGGAACCAAAATACTTATGTTATTTCAGTGGTTAAATATGAATCTGGCCATTTCCTAACAAGAAAAATTATATGGTTATATTTAACTTCTGTGTTTCCCTCTAATAAAAAATGTGGAATTATTTCATAACAGCTGCAGCATTCACTTAAAAAAGTAAACACTAGCACATTTGCCATCTGGTTTAGTGACTTTTTTATGATAGTTAAGAGCTGTCATTCTCTGGTAACTCCAGATTTACCATCTGAAGTTGACGTTACAACTCAGATTAATTTAACACTTGTTATCTATACTGTAGAATAAGCTGGCCAACATTCCAAAGAAAGTCCTGCAGTTATAGAGAAAGAGCTAAAATTAGAGTATGCTCCTGGGCTTGGCAATACACTTTTTGTCTCCTTTTTCTGTCCCTCATTGTCCCCATCCAGCTATGTACCACTACAGATAAGAAAAACACTACTACAAATTCAATCAAAACAATGTTATGCACAGGGCTTAGCAGGCCTTCAAGTTAATTTCACCTCAATAGGAGAAAGGTTTGCCATCACATTTGTCCAACTGGAGGACAATGAGGCTGAGGCCGAGGCTTGCACCCCTGCATGCATGGGAGTCCTCAAACTGTCAACCTGATGTGGCACTGAACAAACTGGTCTAATGGCCATGCTTTACATTATTAAACTGAGGATTTCTGAAATTAATGCAAATGAATGCCTGTCTGAAATATTGTTTGCTGTTCATATTGAAGATATATATTGACTGAGTTCAATGCTATTAATATCATAGAGTCTCTGCCTTTCCATTCCCTAAGCGCCTCTCATATCTCCTGCTGTGCTCACTGTGTGCCCTACGCTTTTATTTTATACAGTGACTCCATTTCCCAGTATATACCGTAGCTTCTGGGAAACCATCTATAATTAGAACAGTTTAATACCCATAATAAATATTTGTAGTATAAATTATTTCATGTATAATACTGTTCATTATAAAATTATTTTCTTCATGCATTTTTGACTAGTTTTAGTGACAGCTAGAAACACCAAAATATTCATGAAATACAGTATGCTATAAAACAGCATGTTACACTGAACTGTACATTTCTTAGACACGTGATCATGGGCAGTTGGCTTTAGGTCACCCTGCTTGAGTGGGAGATTTGGACAAGATGACCTCCAGAGGTCCCTTCCAACCCCAACCATTCTGTGATTCCGTGAATTAAACATTATAAAAAATAGTCTAAGTAAAATAACTTTCTGTTCATTTGTTGACTGAATTTCACAAACAGTACATAAAAGAGAAAAAAAAACCCCTACATAGCAATATAATCACAAGAAACAGTGTTTCAAAGAAAAATATAAAATTGTTTTATTCAGTAAATCTGACATTTTTTGCCTCTTCCAGAGATACCTTATTTTCATTCATAATCAAATCACCTTTATTAAACAAGATTTTTCTAGCCACAAAAAGGACCACAATATTGCAACACTATTTTTGTGTTGGTATTGTGTCCATATTAATTATGCCTATTCTTTGAGTCTTTCATATGTTGGATATTTGTGAAATGGTCTACACTTAAATACCTGACTAACCACCACCAATTTTGGCTATTATTTTTTCTTGCTTCTTTAACTTCCTTCTAAAACATACTCTCTGATTTGTTTTGTTTTGATTTGGTTTGACTTGTTCCTTTTAGTGGAATATTCTATTTAAGTATCTAATTCAAAATAGTCATGTTGTTATTTCTGTTCTTATTCCTTCTTCTTGATGGACTACTTCATACAATATTATTTTACATTTCAAATATATAGTTATGATCATTAGTTGCCTTGGTGATGAATGTGTTGTGTACCTGAGGGAGAGCTGTGTGCATTTTGCTGATGTATTGATGTAGATCATAATCTGTCAGGAACATTCTATATATCAGACATTTACTGGAAGAAAATGCCAATAATGAACATTATGAGAATAGTACCAAAAAAAGAAAAATAAAATGAAAATTATTTGATGTTTCTATTATACATGCATTTTCTCAAGACAGGTTCATTAAAAGATCTACGACAGTTTTTGCAATAGAAGTCTGCATTTTTGGGTCATCTTAAAGTTTCTTTAACACACTTTAGCAAGAGAAGCTCACTGTAAAGATAAAGGCACAAATACATTGATTACAGCAAACAAAGCTGAGATTTACTGTAGAGGTCACAGAGAATGAAAACCCAAATTGTTAGCTATGATGGTAAACCAGTGTTACAGCCCCTCAGTTAGGAACTGTGGGAAAGGCAGCTAACACATCCATCATTTATATTTCAGACGAAAAGAACTAAGTCATTCTCAGGCCTCTGACAGACAGTCCAGACCTCTGAGCTCCTGTTTCAAAGTGGAGTTTAAATAATCAGGTGGCTAAGACTGAGGGAAGAATTCCAGGCACACCCTTCTACATACCATTTCCATCTGGACTGGCTGCTCAACATGTTTTTAAGTGACTTTTCTGTACTGCTAAACTCTTTCTGTTTGCCAAACAGAAAGACTAAGGACCTAACTTTCTGCCCTGCGTTCTACGCCAGGTCCAAGGTAGTCAAAACATTGTACTGAAACATACATAATTTTTACTATCATAAAATTCATAACTTTTATTATCAAAAATATTTTCTCAGATCTCAGCTGCTATTTAAAGAATTCAGTAATAGCATCCTGTAGAGACCACCCCTCCCCCTTTCTTTTAGGGCCATGTAGTGACCTACATAATCATATCAGGAAGCAGTTATTTTCATGAGCAGTCTCCATTGCAATTAAGTGCTTACAGCCTGGCCCTGAAAGAGGAGTATAATAACTAAGTCCTAGACTTACCAACTAGTACTCAGTTTAGCTGCCTTTAAAGGAATTGTCTTGAGACATACTTCTCTATTACAGACACTTTGTTCTCAAGAAACTTCAGATTTGATAGCGCTGGGTCTGATAAAGCTAAAAGAAATATAACAGATGAAGATAGTCACTCGGGAAGAAATAAGTATGAACAGGAAAGCATTGTGGAAAGCTGCGCTCTCGTTGTGTAACTGGCATGAGGTATCTGTTGCATGACCTGAGAGAGCTGCTGAGCAGAGCTCTCGCCTGAGCTCATCTCTGATTGTACGTTCTGATGGGTCAGGTCAAGTACTCTCACCACAGCGTGAGTCTGCATGTTTTGTGGCCCTGTTCTGGAAATGCATCTAATGTCATGTCCAACCAATTTTATCAATGTCTTAAAGAATTCACAAAGTTTCTGCTGCATTTTCTCTAAACTCTCATCTCTTGCCCACTGACAGCATGCTCAACCTTTTCATTCTTCTTGTAACTTCGGTCTTAAATGAGCAGCTCGTATTCTAACCCATTCAGAGCTAGGAGAGCGGCGCACCTTAGCACTTTCTTACAATAAACTTAAGACTAGTCAGTATCACAGAACTGGCAACATCAGTACTGACATTCTCTCAGCCTTGTACTTTCTCAGGCAGTGAGGGCTGCAGCTATTTCTGCCAATTTGGGGAGCACTTCTGTATTGTGATGGCATTTTTTTCTTTGTTTACATAAAACCTGTTTTATTACCTTTTTATTTTCCTTGTCTTGTAACATTTCTTCCTTGCATCTTACTGAATATATAAATTAATGATGAATATTAGTTTACCCTGAATAGCTCAGCAGCCTATGTGCAAATTAAACTGTAATGCACTTCCTTCAGAAACCCATGCTAGGGGGAACCACAGTCTGCTAATGAGCACTGAGGGACCATTTGTAGCCTCCCAAGAAATTCAGGGCACTCTACTGTTTAAACTTGTGAGTATAATCTTCATAAAGAGTTATGAGCTGTTGCATGTATTGGGGCAAATTAAACCTTAAAATAGCCCTTTTAAAATCACTGGAATTACTCTAGGGACGCATGAAGTCTATTGTGTATGGTTTAGGTGATTCCCTACTTAAAAAAACCCACCTTCTACTGTAATTTGTTTAAATTTCATTGAATTCACAGCACAAATATGCAAAGGGGAAGGGATCTAGGGCCTTTTTCTCCTTAGCACATGGTTTAGTATACAGATCCCTGATAGAGCTGGTAACATATTAGTATAGTTATTTATATGTTTGGTTTTATATAATATTTTTACAATGGGAAAGTTCTGTTCTTAAGAATCTTTTTGCATTTTGAATGGAAAAGAAGTTAATTTTTTCAAAACTTCACTGAAGGAATCCACTTTTGGATCCAGGATCCACTTTTATTGAAGAAAAATGGATAGTGGAGCATCCATAGGGAACACAAGAGAGATAAGCTGATTTTCCCTGCCATATTATAAGATGTGGTCTTCTTCAGTAATTGGATACCGTGAATGTGTCACTTTCAGTCTCACTAACTGGAACTTCCATTTACAAAAGTCTTGAATTACTTTCAGGCCACCAAGAGACCCTATAACCAAATGATTAGGGCACCAAGAAAAATAGAAGTTGTTCTTTCTTGACCTACTACAGCACTACCATTTTGCCTTCTTGGATCTATTCAGTCAGCCAAGCCATGTGTGAAAGACCGCTGTGCGGAGTAATGCTTTGAGCTGGAATTGCTTGACATGATCCTTAAAATGAGCACCATAAACCCCACCAAAATAGGCTCTGAAGGTTCCATTCAGTTCCTAAATAGGGGCATCGAGTGCTATTTGAGATTCCCTAGGGACTTGAAACACCTACAAAGTGCCATAGAAAATACAAAACAATTATTTAATGCCTTTCACAGCCAACACAGATCTAAAATTTAAGAAGCTATTTGCCTAAGTATTAGTGTGTTCATCACTTCTACTAAGGCACCTGAAGGGTCTTTGTTAGCCAGGCAGCCATTGGCCAGAATAGCCTCCACTGCTCCTTGTGAGAGACCCACAGTGTTGCTGAATTGCCATTTTCCACCATCTCTCTTGTCAGTGGTGGCTCAACACAGTGATTTCCAACTGGGCTGAATATTCTCCCTATTTCTTTTTTTCCTTTAGGATTTTATACCTTCATATATTACATAAGGTTTACGTAGTTTGTTTTGAAATAAATTATATTGAGGTATCAGGAATAAACCACTTCATTGTACAAAAAGCCTGGGAATTACAGCAGATACTGTGGTTGGCCAAACAAGGAGTTTCCTGATGAACTGAATCACAAAAAGGGAGCCTAAAAAACGTACAATCAGGAACAGGTAAAGAAAAGGGAGGAGCAAAAGAGCTTGGCTATTTAGGGACAAAATCAGTACAAAATTCAGCTGAAGCTAAGATGATTGAAGGACATTAAGAGTAAAAAGAAGAGATTCTAAAGGTGTGCTAGTTGCAAAAAAGTAGTCCAGAAAAAGGAGACAACCTAATGAAAGACAATGTAGAAAAAGCTCAAATATTTGACTCCTTTTTTCCCTTGTTTTTTACAAGCAATTTGTACTCTCTAGTTATACTCTTACTTGACAGCAATTAAGCAAGGCTGTAAAGTAATCATTTGGCATGCAGAAGATTGAGGGCAGAGCCCCAGTTTTCCCTGAATTATTCACTTAACTGCCTGGAGCACAGTTTCTGGGTCCCTATCATGTCCTCAGCTGAGCAAACTGCCTCTCTGCCTACTAATTGCCTTTGTTGGCCATGCCCCCACTTACCAGCTAAAGAGGTCCAGCAGTCAGTGAAAGACCAAGAGTGCAGATCTGTTTCAAACAAGAATCTGCCCATCAGGAACGAGCTAACAAAACCTTTTAGTTGTGGCAGCCCCTAGAAGCTGTAAAAAGTAACTGAAAGCTCATTTTTAAATAAAAGCAAAAGCCAGGAAAAAAAATAGTCAGACGAAGAAGTGAACGAGTTCCACAGAAACTTAAGGGTGCAGTGCGGGGATGGGGGAGAAAAACTGTAGAAAAACAATCAAGCAGAAAACCCACCCCACAAGAAAACTTCACCTAAATAAGTAAATATATGAACAAGCCAGAAAGAAAATGCTGAACTCCATCAGGAAAAAATATCCCCACTCACCCGTCACAGCATCATCTACTGAAAAGCTCAAGAACAAAAATCAGAAAAAGCTGCCCAAAACCCCAGTTACAACCTCTCCTGCCACAAAAAAACCTTTGGTTATTTTACATAGCTTAAGACAAAAATTGGTTTCTTTTTACAATGTTTCAAGCTACTTCTTTTTCCAGGATAGACTCTATAACATTTCACCATAAAGAAGAACTGATATCATCTTTGTTTATTGCTTCAAAGGGTATCTCAGCTGTACATCATAAGCAGAGTGTCTTTGTTTAGCTGGTGTTTCATTGTTGTACCAAGCACTTATTCTTTCCACTTTTATCTATGGTAAATAATTGCTATTGACCTTCTGACATTGGTTATGCTTCTTCCAAACCGCTAAATCTGCTTCTGAATTCAGTTGCAGTCCTTCCAGGCCAACTGCCTACAAGAGCAGTGCTGACTCTGCAAGCTGTCATCTTACACCGTTGGTCAACACTGAACAAAGAATCACACGGGGGTCTGCACATGCACAAACAACGTAAGCCAAAGTGTCAATACTCAATGGAGAAAGGGTAGGTCATGTAGGCAAACTGTCCCTGGGGCTTCCTTATATTTCACATTAAAGGACTGCCTAGGCTCTTCAAACAAAGCCTGTGATGTATCTTAGGTTGACCTTTGGGTCAGCTGCTTCATTAAAGACCTGCAACTTCATCTACAGAAGTTTTGGAGATAGATTTGAAGTTGAAAGTCCCAATGATTCTGCAGTCACACTCACCTTTCATATATATATATACACGTATATAAGTATGTATAAGTAGATGTGTACATACATGTATGTATTAGTAGCCATATATAAAAATATGTATTTACATATATATTTATATATACAGGCATACCTTTATCTTTCAAACATTGCGATCTCAGCAACATTAGGGACAGTCCTGGTGGTATCTGGGTAGATAATCATGGCTGCAGATTTAGTGGTCAAATATCTACTTATTGTGTATATAATTCTTACTCACGTCCTGAAAAGAACACAGTAATATGATCCAACAAATCTAACACTCACATTAGCATGCCGTTATATTAAGAAAATAATAATTGTCATGCTTCAAAATTTTCTGAAAAAGGTGTTCTTTGAATAGTGTACACTCACTTTTCAGAGTCTTTACTAGAAAACCTGCTTTATTTTTGTTTAGATTTGTAGTAATTGTGTTAGACTTTTCTTTCATGTAGCATAGCATATTAACTAGATTGTTGACCAAATTGTTTATGAAAAATTTTAGCTTGGGACTGGGTGTCTGACAGAAAGGTCAGTGGTAATTTGATGTAAAGAACAAACAACAAGAAGTAATTTAAAAAGAAAGGCTAAAATACATACTGAAGTCTTCCCACTCTTTTGGGGTAATTGAAGAAATCTTGTTAAGGATAAGAATTTTCTTCACTTTTATGTACTCTAAAATTGCTTATACTCAAAGAGAAATCTATGTGCATGGCACACATATGAATTTTAAGTATGATGATATATTTTTTAAACAATTCTATCTCAAAATGGTTTTTCTACTATGTTGTAGTCATATCAAATTTTCTCTAAGGCTCTTTTTACCAAGATTTTAACGGGGAATAAATGCTGGCTGCCACACTGTAACCTTTTTATTTTATAAAATACAGTTATTGACAGTCACATGAGTCAACCTGGGGCTTTATATACATGAATGTACTCTATAGTCTCATCCTCTGTTTTTACCAATGTATTCATGTATGCTGCTATGTGTGCTGTTAGCATTGTCTTCTTACTTGTCCATTTACTATTTAGCTGGAGATAAAATGCATTTCAGGAATACATAACCATATCCATTTTCCTTTTGATAAATAATTTAGCTTATGTGGCACATATTAAAGGAACAGTAATCATTGCCATCAGAACCTTTTGTGGTTTTGTGGCACTTAAATCTGGGACACATGTTTCACTGCAGAAAACACTACAATATTTATGTTTTGTACTGTCAATGTCCTTGGTGAGGAAAATTTTGCTAAAATTGCACATTCATAATGACTGGTGTGTAGAGCAGGAGACAAAAAAGTCATTTTACATAAACTATTTTTTATTTAATTCACCAGTGCAATTCTTAATTATCTTGTGATCTTTTTAAGCAACCTGCTTGCAAGAGTCAACTGCTTGGGCAGTGAGTGTTTCTGTGAAAGGAAGAGACCTGTCTGGTAACAGAGTTCAGCAAATAACATTCCTGTGATCCGTATTTCTTCTGCTGGAAGAAGCCTAACAATGAGAGAATTTAGCCCCAAATCGCACTGCCTTTGAGATGCGCCTCTCAGGGCCATTGCGCATTCTGCTCAGGGGAGAGCAGGGCGGGCACAGTGCATGACATCCGTAAGCCAGGCCATGCAGGACTAACATCTGGGGGAATACCTATTGCCCTCACTGTGGAACCGTTCCTCCACCAACACCTCTCCTTTTGCTTGGTATTCATCCAAGGCCACCTCCCTGCCAGCGCGGCGGCTTTGCTGCAATGCTGCCGCTACTGCCTGCCACGTTGAGACTCCTGACACACGCTCCTGGTTTGTTCTGGGGGTTCAATACATAATCCGTTGGCCTGAAAACCAAGTAAGAATTGGGCTGGCTTTCCCTTTTTCTAAATGAGATCATCTTATTTATGTGTATTTTTACAGAATAAAAGGGAAGGCAGAAAATTAGGACAGACTTTCCTTTCAACAGAAGGTTTGCATTGTTTTCCTATCAGTTAGTTAAGAAAATCAGATGGAGAATTACGGTCTTATGCGTGCTGAGGAGAAAAATGAGTTTTCTGTTACTTCCTGTTAGATGTACTGACCCTCATTTTAAGGAAGTACAAAGTGAAACTTTCATTTCACTTGAAAGGAGGTGCTGGTGAAAGCCAGCCATACCAACATCACAGCTGTATACTTTCTTCCCTGGCTGCATACCCAAAACCATCAAAGCTCCTTTTAATTGTTGGCCAGCCAGGATAGCTCTAGAGGAACTGAAGGGTCAATGCAGATTAGGCTGAGAAAGTACTGAGACAGATTGGCCCCTTGTGTATTTTGCAAATTTACTCTGAAAAGGGAGAGAATAGGCAGTGATGTACATAATGATGCAACATGCTCCTAAAGCTATAGCTCTTTAACAAAAATTGCATGTATTTCTGTTTATGTGTCATGAGCGACTTGAATAATTTAATTTCCTTACCAGAACCTCAACTGTTCTGGTAATTAACCTCATTCTTAACTGGGGTTAGCAAGATTATCCAGTGAAGTTTTAACACTCCCTTTGCTACTCCTATTTGCACTAGATAAGAATATCACTCAACAGGTTATATAATTATATATTTCAGTGTTTCACTGACCATTTTGCATTCTGGATTTTTAGTAAAGAGAAAGAAGATGAATTGCTTTAGGAACTTTGCAATTAAAATATTCTATTTAACTTGTGAAGTGTTAAATGATAAAGAAAATCTTATTAAATATTAATAAGTAAGTATTAGTTTAATACCTATTTTTGCTGCAAAGTAGAATTATTAGCCCAAGGTCCAAATAAATTCAATAAGATTCTTTCGATTATATTACTCTGATTTCAGATCATCTGCCAAACCTGATCCTACAGATAGGCAAGTTCAGAGCCTACTTCAGGTTACCTGTCTGCTCCACAAGCTAAACGGCAAACTGACCTGAATACTCCATTATTATGCAATGGGTTTTGCTCAGTTCCAGAAACAGTGGTAATCATATTTAAGAAGTTTTACAGTTAAGCAAAACAGACCACTCTTTTTTTTTTAATGTAAATATTTTTTTATTTATAACAGAAAGGAAAAAAACAAATGCAATGGTCAAAATCCTACACTTTGCATAAGATTATTTTATGATGCTTTCTTACAAAAAACAAGTAAACATTCATTTAAAATAATTCAACTCTATCTGAAAATTGGCATTTAAAAGATTTTGTCATTGAAACAAGATTTGAACTATAAGGCATCTTCAGCTTTATTTTGTATTAGGGCTTACTGAGTACCTTACTTTCGTCTAGGTGATTTTGTTTTTAAAATAACTAGCTTAAGACCTTCAGTATTAGGGATGATGATACTCCTGCAAAAATTCTGCGATGGTTGTTTTGTACCATTTGTTTTTTCCTCATTACTGTCATCTACAGCTGTAGAGAAAATACACAGTTCTTCAAGCTCTATAGTGGCAAAGTCCTGCAAAGGGAGAGAGGACCTGCTTTAGTACAGAATTTTTGA
The DNA here is from genome assembly GCA_013398915.1 of Dromas ardeola. NCBI lineage: Eukaryota > Metazoa > Chordata > Aves > Charadriiformes > Dromadidae > Dromas > Dromas ardeola. The sequence continues at coordinate 38,198 of VYZM01011871.1, read as the reverse complement.
AGTGTTTCAGAGAATCATGAGAAAACACATTGTATTTTAGCTCTGTTAAGTAAAATCATATGGCATTTTCATTTACTTCATTTACTAAAATGCATTCATATATTCTTTCCTTATAACTGGGATCCCCAGCTTTGCCATGCAAAGTTTAATTTATACCGATTCCTAAAGTACCTTCTAACTGTCTGCACCCACACAATACAACCCACACAGATCTGAAATAAAATCAGTGTTCATGAGGATATCTTTACTCAAAAGATTTTTAATTAAATAAAAGTAAAATAGTCCCTAACACCTTTTTGATTTTTTTTTTTGCAATTTTTTGACTTTTTTCTGTTTTATTTCTAAAGGAATTAGACCAAATAGAAGAAATAATGTATACTATAAGTTGACATATATTAATAATTCTTGTTTATTTTTTAATAGAAATAACATTCATTTGATTTAAAATTTTCACTTTGAGATCAGTTTTGCATTTTTATTCCTACTAGCAATTTCCCATGAGAATATCAGGTTTGATGAAATCTTTGTATGCAAAAGGTTTCCAGTAACATCGCCATAATTCTTTACAGAAAAGCACGGATAAGCAGCTTATTGTGGTTCATTAGGGTCTTTTTGCCAGTTTTGCTCTTTTAAGCAGCAAAAAGCAAACTGCAGACTAAACTATAGCAACTTTTTAATTCTTGCTTGTGAGACATTTTTCAATCCCTGCAAAGATGTTTTGTTCCATATAAAGTAAAACTGGAAGAGTTAACTTCCACAGTATTGAGAGGCTTTAATTGTATTAGCTGCTGACACGAGGATAATATTTTTAAGTAACAAAAAATCAGCTCACTGATTGACAGAGCACACATACAATGAAGTAAATGTAAGAAAAATTCAAAGTAGAGGAAGTCATAACATTCAAGCAAGCTAAAAGGAAAATTTTTTTCTGAATAATCATTAAAAATACAGACAACCAGAAGGCTAAAAAGCAAAACTATGGCAAAGAAAGCACTGTGGAACATATTTTAATGGGATTTTTTTTCATCTCTTAATACTTTTCATTTACAGTAGCAGAGTTACCCCTAAGACTTTCTCCCCCAGCAGAAAATAAAGTATTTTAGTTTATGTCAGTTTGTCTCGCTTTGTCCCCACGGGAGGTAATGGGTATGAATAGCCAATAACTTGTGATCTTTGTTTGAGAAACAGATTTAGTTTCAAAATAATTCTGAAATACGTGCCTTGTGCTCATAAGCATATCAGACCTCCAAAAGCATGAGGATATGTTGAAATCATATAGTGGAGGAATAGTTTTGCTTTTCTTATTTGCCATCTCTTTTTTCCGCCTCTAAAACTCTGAAATCTGGAAAGACAGTTGTAAATGAAAGCAGAACTGAAACGTCATTATGATCGCAAATCCATAGGTCATAAATAAAATGCCAGGTGTCGCCAGACTAATGAAAACTGCAAGAGTTGAAAGTTCTGATTTAAAGCAGTCAAAGGAACAACATAGTTTGTCATTTGTAATCAAGAAAAGCTGCTTTCTTGAACTGAATGCTTAAGAAGGCTTCCCCCAGTCATTACTGTACACTAATCCAAAGGCTATTTACAGTCTGTCTCTGCTCAATAAAACGCTGAAGTTGCATTTTTTATGCATAACACTGAAGTTTACATTCAGGATGATCAGCTCAGCAGGCTGAGAGTGGTGCAGGCTGCAACATCTTGGGAATGGCAATATCCATGTTTTTCCTTAGTTAATCTTGCTTTTTATATGCGCTTCAGCACACAGACCAGGGCTGAATTCATAGAAATGGACTTGTGCAGGTAATTTCCCAAACAAAATAAGAATAGGGTTTTGTTAGGGGACCACTATCACTTACTGAGGATAATATGATTTGTGTATCGCCTTTGTCTATCTTCTGGCCTCATTTAATACAACAGACAATGTTATACATTGACACAGTAAAATGGAATATGGAGATTGGATTTGTGAACAAGAGCTTAACAGTTTGGTACAGAGAAATGATGTTAGACAGCACTTTGAGGAGATACTGACTCAGGCCATGAATGCCATGAGGCTGGATGACTGCAGAAGCCCACGCCAAGCCACCAGGTAGGTTTTCAACTTCCGGTTTTGAAGTCAGATAAAATAAGCCCATGGACAAGTGGAGACAAAAGGGAAGGGTATAGCCTTAAACCAGGGAGAGTATTTTCAATATTTTTACTATAAAAAGCTGAACAGAAGATAGTACAAGCTAACAGTTGTTGTTTCTGCCAATGCAGATGATTCCTTGACCAAGAAAAAGGGGAATTCTTTACCCCTAGTGTCTGAGGGACCCTGACCCTGAGGAAGTCACGAAACTTGAAATTTCAAGGGACTAGTCTGTTTATATAACTCCTACTTTTACTTGTCCTGGCTTAGGTAAATCATACTGCTACTACTTCAGTTGCATTTGGAAACCGCAAGAATGACTAGGAAGTGTAGAAAATGCGTATCCCATTCTCATAAATCAATACGAACAATTTGGTAAAGAGCAAGGACCGGTAGTTTACATTAGGTCACTAGAACCTTGCTGACTTTTTTGGAATTTAAGCAGTTTCAAGAAACTGTTGGTTAAAATAAAGCAGTATTATAGATCTAGCTTGTGTGACACTTCATGGCCATGAATGGGGAGCTGGGATTAAAATGGTTTCCATACTGAGTCAGCCTTCAAATAAATGGGAACATTTCAACAAATTGATTTGGGGTTGCCAATAATTCTCTGTAGTCCATTCTATTTTTGCAGCTATATGTGTTTGAATAAGACCCTTTCCAGCACAGATTTTGTTTTGACTTTATCCTCCTTGATCCTTCCACACACTATATTGATTAGCATGGCTTTTTCAGTCTCTGCTTTACACTGCTGTTTTTGTGCGTCGTTACCTTAGCATATACTTTCAACAGTACTTCAAATTAGTTTAACTCCTGCATTTTACCTTGTATCCAAAAAGTTATCCTTTACCTTATGGTTAGTTTTGGACACAGTGTTCATAGGAATACCTTGACTAGAAATAAATAACTGACACTTCTGTTTCTTAAGAATCTGCATTTCCTTATTTACCATGTTATTTAAGGTATTTTCAGAAGCTAGTAATTTTTTTCATATATTCTCTTGGTTCATAAAGCATAGCATTTGGCACAACTGTATGCGAAGGGAAAGCTATTTGACTTCTTAAGTTTCCAAACAGAATCACACATGACTTTTTACTTTACGTAAGGATAGTTTACCAATGTCTGGGGAAATATTTTTTGGGTGTGTGCTCTTGAAAATCTTGATTGTGATTCGTCATATAGGATCCTACCGTTTCTGCTTTCTTGACCAGCTTTGACTTCCTTACTTGTCTGGAAGGCACTTGACACCTTTACTTCAAGGTGTGGATATACTTGGTGGGCGCCATTTCCAGGCAGTCGAGGAAGACAATGTCCCTGTGCTAAAGTATCTCCTATTGATTGCAGATATGAGCTCTTAAAACAGAAAGTTCAAAGAATTTAAGAAGACTTTCACAGTTTCAGAGGAAAATAATTGCATTCATCATTTTATATGCATAACGCAAAGAGGAAATAAAGAACAGCTAAGTGTAGCTAAGACATGAAGAATGAGATTCCGTTTCAGATTAAGTTGCCCATATTAATTGTGTATGTGTTGACATGTGAACAGGGCATCTAATGCTACCATGTACTATCTTGACCAATTGTGCTATGCCAGAAGAGAACATTGTACGACACCTAGCCAGCAGTCAGCCGGGCGGCTGGGGGGATGGAGGGAGAAGGAAGAAAAGAGAAGACATTTAAGTGATTTGATAGAGTCTTTGATGAGATGAATGCAGTCTGTTTTCTCAGGATGCCATATGAGTGCATTAACCAAGAAACCATCCCTTTTGCTCCTGCAATTTGCTGTCTCTTTCATTTACTTATATGGCTCTGCTGCTGTTCCAAATAAAGCATGTGTCCAACAGATTCCTTCCCTTTGCAATCCTGATTCAGCCTCAGGATAAACTGGGAGATTGCTGGACATAGTATAACAATTAAGTAATGAACTCCATGCATAACATATTCATACAGAGTATGAGAAGGAAGAGATGAAAGGGAGAGGGATGAAGATTGTGTATAAAACATTAATTCTGGTATTCTGTATATGCTGTATCCTCACTAGTATTTTTAACTTAGTTTGGCTCATTGCAGTTAATCAGTGAAAAAAATACACTGTGAAACAACACCCTGTAATATTTGAGTGTCAGCAAAATATCCACATGGGCTTAGCAGAAGATCCCTTGCCAGGTCGCTGCCGCTTCAAATAAATGAGCAGCAACAGCAGCAGGAGTATGCCACCTACTACACCAGTCAGGCTTTCCTTGGACTCCACAGGTGGTTGTTACTAGTGGAGGAAGTAAAGAAAGGCAGAAATCATTAGGTTTGTTCCAGGCTCTTGAATGAATGTGATTTTGTGGACAAAGAGCCTTCTGTCTATTCTCTTCAAGCTTGATCCTTTTTTTGTGTATACCTTTTACTTGTCTAGATACCACCAGGTCTTTCTTATGATATATCATGAGTCCTTGGGTGTTTCCCTAGGTTCTTTTCCAGTTATTACATACCCGTCTCTCACATTTATTTCAATTTTTCTCCCCAGTCCTTTTACTTCTGGTTCTATTGGTGCCTTCATTTTGCCATTTCCTTTTCTCTATCTGTCTATTCTAGTTTGTTTGCTGTCAGGCTCATTCTGCCCCTACAATCTGATTTGTCTTCAGACCTGTCTTTGAGTCGCCATATTTTCCCTCCTCTACTGCATTCTGGTCTGTTCTCAAATCTCATTCAGTTCTTATTACTCCCACCTAATTATTGTCAATCACTGCTCCAACTGATGTTCAGATTCCCCTTTTATCTTACTGTGTTTCAGGAGCTTGAGGTCACAAAGACCCAGTTTCTACTTCCTTACCCAGTCTCTTTTTTACATAGTAAATTGCCCCAACTCCAATTACTTTTATAGCATACCTCTGGTCTTGTCACATGTCTTTTCCAACCGCCATTTTGTTATTGTCTCTCTGCCTTTCAGGTATGGTCTTGTTCCCTCTGCTTCTATTTTCACTTAATAACAGAGTTTTTTTGTTTTTTTTTTTTTTATTTGAGCAAAGAAAATTAGTGCCACTTTTCTCCAAATAATGACAACGTTGGAAGACCAGATTAAAAATCGCCACCACGTTGCAGTAAGAATAAATAAACATATTTTCCTAAGCCTTATTCTTTGGAACAGTTGCTTCATCTGTAACTTTCAGACTGAGATGATTTTCAGAGGAAAATTGAAAACAAAATTGCAGGTTTGGCAAAGCTATAAGTAAACCAATTTTTTATTTTTCTTTAACTAGGTAAAGCAGACTTACATGGAGAAGTTACAAATTCTTCCCCACCTGCTTAGTCATAGATTTCCCAGGGGTTCTTTATCCCCATGGTGTGGGGCACCTGACGCCAGCTCCATCATCACAACACGGAGAAGCGATGACTTCCCATCAGGACAATGTAAGGTCTTTTATGTCCCACAGTACATCATGACAGATGTGGGAATCTGGACAAGAAACCGCAGTAACGTGGAAAGGGAGACATTGTAGTAACAGCGTGGTTATGCCTGCACTTGAAGTAGTTGCAGAAAAAAATGATAGCTCTGGATATAATAAAAGAAAGTATGACTGTTAATAGTAAATAGCAAATATGGAGGGATTATTTATTTTATTCTTTGATTAATTTTTCGTAGAGAAGGTTGTTGTACTAATGTCACTGTATCATTTCCCATGGAATCTGTACACAGTGTGATTCTTGGATATATGTCTTTGGTTAAGTTTGTTTTGCAGTACTTGATTTTATTCTATTTCAGAGGTTTTATTTGAATTTGTTTGTTAGTACCTTATACTACACTAACAGACGGTATGTGATATTGTTTTTCACAAACATCTCTTTCATTAGGGAAAAGCAGACTGTTCTTTGTTTCTGCAATTTCAGTTAATCCTGTACAGTTTCTGTGGATAAACTGGTAATATAGTAATATCTGTGTATGAATGCTATATAAGCAACATTTTCTCTCTTCAGAATCCTTATCTGTTACTCGTTTTCTTTTTGCAGCTGAATGTTTCACTGCTGGTAGGTGGGTCACCTTCTCTGCATCTCTAGTGGACTTGAAAAACCTACTTCTTTTAGCTTAATTTTCCCATTACTTTTCAAATATAAATTGGAAATAAAGTTTTCTTCTTTCCTATACTTATATTTTCATTCTCCTAATCCTGACACTGGACACTGTCATTGTCTTATTACCTCAGGGAAGCTGTATGGATTTTTTGGTTTTTTGGGGATTTGGTGTTGTGTTGGGGTTTATTTTGGTCAGATTTTTTCTATGAAACACAAAGAGGGAAAGAAATGGTTACTGTAATAACAATATTAAAATTTTATATCCAAAGACCAGAGACTTTTCTTAACAGATGAGCTACTATGGCTGGGATTTTGGTTAACTACTCTGGGTTTTTAATTCATCTGCTTCCGTATTTCAGAAAAATAATTTGCAAGGTTCTATTGACTCTCCCCACAGTGTCCGTGAACACTCTGTCCATGAGAAAATTATTCTCTGCTTGATTTTCAGCTCTGTTTTTGTTTATCCCTCAGAAGCAAGTTTCATACACGACAGAATGGCAGATAGAGCATGTGGCAGACAGCTAGCGACTTATAATGACAGACTCATAAACAAGCTAATGCATGCTAGGGAGGGGTTTTTTTCTTCCAGAACACCCTACCAGAGGTATGTCCTTCCCTGTCCTTTTTGCTTTGTTGGGGTTATGTGTACAAAGTAGAGGAAAGATGCTTTCACAGTTAGTTTTTGAAACATTTCCTTCAATTTTTAATGAACATGGTACCTGGCATATTTGATCAAGAAAACAAAACTGTGCTTTTGAGGTGTGAAGCCTCCCCTCCATCTGGAGTTTTGGTTGGTGGTGGAATAAACCAGCAGGAGAAATGGATCTCAGCCCTGCACAGACAGATCTGTGACAACCGCAGACTCCCTTTGAATCTCTTTTGGAAGGAAGAGCACAGCTGTAAGAACACCTCACAGCTGTTGCACAGATACACTTTATAGAACGATCTGCAGCTAACAAGTCCCAGTAATTCACGGACGGACATATAGATGCACTGAACCAGCACTGCTCTGCATAGTGGATGGAAGAACAGCTGAATACGTTTCTTTTCTGTGTACTGACTATATAATTGTATATCACACAGTATTAAATAGCTTGTGGCTGAGCACCAGACAGGAAGGCTGCCTATTTGCTTTGTTGTGCCTGCTGCAATCTGGAGTCCTCAAGAGGAAGGAAAAATTGCATCTCCCTAGGGTGTGATCACTTTGGTACATGCTTAACGGGCACTGCAAAGCAGCACCAGAGGAAAAAGTGTGCCCAGCACAGGCAGAGTCATTAGCAAGAGAGATTTGTTTTCTTTTATTTTAATCTGTCTCCTCCGCAGAATTGATTGTTCTGTCTTTAAAAACTTACTTTATTCTTTTGTGCTTGTGTTCTAGTAAAACATACATTTAGATATTGAGAACACGATTTTATTAGTTTTAGTGTGTTCACTTTAATGAAAAGCTGCAGGTATATCCACCTCAAAGCTTTGGCTCATTCAGGGTCCTCTCAAAAAAAGTTGTCTGGATACCACGAGCAGGGAAGCTTTTAATCAGTCATACAGGGACTTATTTTTTCTGATAAAGAAGTGTTAGATACTGATAGCTGGATCAATGGGCTTTCTTGGCATGTTGTTTCCTTCAGTAGATCTAGTATCAGTAGCTGTCGTTCAGAGGAACAGATGGAAATTTGAGGATGACTTTTGCAAATAAAACCCTCACTAAATTAATCACGTTGAGACTTAACATCAAGTAGCATAAATTCATGAGATTTGAGGTGGAAACATCCATGATCATACAAAAATATATTGTAATATAGAGACCTAAATGGCACAAATGATTAATGTAACTGTGTCCAGATACCTTTTTATCTCTTTGAACAAGAGGTATTATAGAATACACAGCCAGCTTTCCAATTCTTTGTATGTGGAGTATACAAGGGAGAGCCAGATGCTTTATCATGTTCTTTTGCTGAGAGCCAAAGCTTTACAGAATTAAGCATTCAATGTCATGACAATAACCTTTGAGCTACTCTTTTTTTTTTTTTTCCCCTGAATGGAGCAGTTGATCCTGCCTAAATAGTATCAGTTCTGTCTTCCTTCATTGGTGTTCTGACTGCAAATAAAAGATGCTGAACTTCCAAGCAACAGCCTTGAAGATGAAAATGTGCTAAGCTAGTGAAAAAAACAATTTGGAGGAATAAGAAAATTGAATCAGGGCTACAGACAAGGGGAAAGAAAGGATGTTGTTTCTGGCTATGCGTGCAGGGAAGTCATATTCATTGGAGATGAATGCGAAAGACAGTAGGGTAAAAGGGAGGAGCTGAATGGGGGATAAAGGATTGTAATAGAAAATGGGAGAGGAAACAACTGTGCACAGTGCTGTTCAGCAGAGAAGGAATGTGTGGGCAGAAATTAAAAGCAGAAAAAAACAGCAGAAACAGGAGACAAATATTCTAAAACCTACACCCAAAATGATGATCCAGATATAGCGCATGAGAAGAAGAGCAGGCTCGGTAAACAACATCATCTGAAGAGACAACCAAAAGCACCAAAATATTTGGAGGCCACAAGATGAGAGGGAGCAAGACAGAAAGTGGTGGTGGTGGGCACGTGATGGCCATTTTAGAGACATCAAGAAAGAAGGAGAGGAAGGACAGAGGCATGGGGATGAGGTTCTGAGTGGTGATGGGAAGGAAGAGGTAATAAGACATGTGTGGATGATACACAGGGTGGGGAAAGAAGGGAGCATCACAGTTGTGACAAATGTAACCAAAAGTATGAAAAGGATGACAAACTTGTTTATGGAAGTTGAAATTTTTGTACATGGGGTAGGGAGAAAGGGGATAGACCTGGGAAAGGAAGAAAGCAAAGCTGTAAACAGTCCAACATGGAAAAGGAAGCAATCAAGTTAGTGGGGGGGAAGGAAGGAAGTATAAGGGTATAATGCAGAAAAGGGTTGTGGTGAGTGGCAGGTGATAAAAGATGGAAAACCAAAGGAAGTATGTGAAAAGTGCTGTGAAAATACAGCTGTAGCGCTTCACCACACAAGCTTACACTGTCTCAACCTGCCATGGATGAGGAAAAAGATGACAAGTTAAGTTGGAGAACAGTAACACGTGCAGGGGAGTGCCCTGCTGCGCTCTCAGTTACCACCACACAACTCAGGAGACAAACAAAACCCATTCCACCACTATTGCTACCAATATCCTTAATCTCAGAGGACATTTCATGGTTGAATGGCCTTATTTGCTTTAGAAAAGCCAATATAGAAGTCAATATGTACGGTAAGACTTTTTCTGCCAGTGATGGACAGATTTTTTCTTAGTATCAGTTTGCATTTATAAAAGAATAGGAGACATTAAGCCTCTGTCTACTTGTTTTGCTGTGAAGAGAAAAATGATGTGCTTTAAAAGAACACCTTAGAACACTACACATTTGAACTCCCATCTGTGTTTTGGAGTAAGTATTTGCAACCGTCACTCATCCACCTTCCCTACCTCTGTCGCATTCTGCTCCATCATATTAACATTTTAACAATGTACATTGACATTTAAAAAAAAATTCAGCTTTCATGCTGCTCTTTAACCTACATAGAGTAGACAGGGAATAAACTGCACCTTGCATTCTCACACAGTATTCTTTCCTATGAAACAGTCTACACTTGCATGGAAACAATACAAATCAAACCCTCATAAACTAGAAAACCACCCCCGGATCTGGTAGTGCTATTCTCTCCCAGGGCTTACTTGATTAGTGCCAATGTCTGGGTATGTCTGGGTGTACCTATGTAAAAGCCTATATATGATAGCCTCTATGATATTTTTTAAAAAGAGAATTAGCATAGCTCTGGCCCAATATTGTTTACAAATCAGCACGCTGTGAAACTAAACATCATTTTATATTATCTTGATTACCCTGTAGGATCTAAAGTCGGAAAAATAAGAACCAAACAATGCTCTTGAAGGTAAAATATTATCCCTTTATCCTCACTTTATTTAAAACTCCTTTTGCACAGCAGATCAGGGGAAACACAGTGCAAAGTCAGATCCAAATAGCACATGTTCAACATGTAGAAGGATCAGAGCCACCCACATTAACCTACTGAAATCCTTAATAAAAATATTTTGCACCATTAAGCTAAACTCACAATATTAAATATGTATAAAGACAGAAGAAAAAATTAGACCTGTATAGCTATTCAAATTCTATCTGCTATTACACTGAAAATCTTAATAGTGTCTCTTAGGAAACAGTCCCACAGTTTTCCATTTATGAGCATAAAACTATTTTAGCAAATTCATTTCTTATTCAGAATTTGAGGCTGAGGAGGCAGCAGGGGCTTATGCACCAGGGGAGGGAGTTCTATGGGATATTAGTCAAGTCTGTTACTACCTGTGACATTAGCACTATGTGAAGTGAGGCAGGGAGATTGCTTTTTCTGTACTTTTGGCATATGCATCCATACCTCTAACAAACAAAGGTGAGAGGAACCTGTTTTCTCCCACAGAATAATACGATTTGAAAAACATTCATAACAAAAACTTTGAAGGAATGGCAAGCTCAGGCTTTTCAATACTGGTTTCCTCATGAACATGTGAACATGCATATGTTGACATTCTCTACTTGTATGTATGGATGAATGAGCCATACATATAGACTATGCCAGATATGGAAACATCTGGGTTTCCTTAGTTCAATCTAAGCATGTATTAGCAAGTCCTAAAGCAAATCAGGCCTGAGTTTGAGCACAGTCACTTTGTAAGTATTATTAATGCTATTATCACTAAGTTACACAAGAAGAGATGAAAAAAGCTACACACACACAAAAGAACCAACCCAAGCCCCTCAGTGGATTTACATTATCTCCTCAGAAACAATTGAAGTCTTTGAATTAAGTCTGAGGAATTGAAGCCTGATACTCATATACCATTTAGGGCAAAACTTCATCTAGTTCGAGGATAAAAGAGCTCATCAGAAAACATGGAAGTTTTCCATTGGTTTTAATTGGCTTTGGATTGGGTCCAAGGAATGGATTTTGTTTTCCTGGGCTATTGATGTGCAGCTGTTCACAAATGCTAGATTTGGTTAAAAAAGCTATGCCTAAACAAGGATACCATAGAATCACAGAATTCTAAGGGTTGGAAGGGACCTATGGAGATCATCTAGTCCAACACCCTTACCAAAGCAGGTTCACTTAGAGCAGGTTGCACAGGATCGCGTTCTGGTGGGTTTTGAATATCTCCAGAAAAGGAGACTCAACAGCCTCTCTGGACAGCCTTTTCCAGTGCTCGGGCACCCTCAAAGTAAAGAAGGTTTTCCTCACTTTGAGATGGAACTTCCTGTATTCCTGTTGCTCTTTGTCCTTATCCTGTCGCTGGGCACCACTGAAAGTCTTGGTAGGCAGCTAAGGAACATTTTCCAGTGTTCTGGTTGGCTTGGCTTATTCCCCAGTTGGATGCAATAGCGTGAGCATTGACGTTTTGGACCCGCCCCCCAAGTCCTTCAGCTTAAAGCCCACCTCACCAAGTTGGCCAGCCTGCTGCCAAAGTTTCCCTTGCCTCTTCTAGACAGGTGGATTCCATCCCTCCCTAACAGGTTATAGTCATCAAAGAATGTCCCACTGTCATAAAAACCAAAACCCTTGTGACAGCGACAGCCATGTAGCCAGAAGTTGATATTCATTATACATTTATTTCTGGCAGCCCCCTTTCCTCTGACTGGTAAAATGGAGGAAAAGCTGACTTGGGCACCAGTATTTTTCACTTGCACGCCCAGGGCTTTATAGTCTTCCCTAATTCTCCCCAGGTTCTGGCTTGCACTGTCGTTCATGCCCACATGAAAGAGTAACAGTGGATAGTAGTC
>VYZM01011871.1:0-25841 GCA_013398915.1 Dromas ardeola | reverse complement strand
GAGTCCTGCTTTTGTGGGTCACCAGGGTCCAAGGTGCCTCATTCTCAGTGGTGTCTGCTACAGGAACATGGCTATGAAACCACCTATCTATCTCCATCCTATATTGTGGAATCCAGCTGGAAGCCAGGCCTGAACCTATTCCTTTGTCTGTTTTTCTCTCCCTATCTGCCACTGCTCGTGGTGTCATAGCTGTTACCCTTTTGTTTTTTTTTCCCCACATCTTACTGACTCTAAGTTTGCAGTGGGGTGTAAGCAAAACAGGTGCTGTTCATGGGAAAAAATGAGGTTTCAGCATTTGTTTCCATTGTACACTAGAGCAAAAGACTTCTGGACCTTTTTAAATTTTTCATGGGAAGGGGGATCAAGCCTGTCTCAGAGTGGCTAATAACTTCATAGCTGGGGAATCACTCTTCTTGCTGACTTGCAGCATTCTCTGATAGTGAACAGAGATCTAAGCCTGCATTTTCTGCAAAGCATTCATCAAATGGCTATTTTTGGTAGATTTTGTCCTTGACCTGAACTCTCATTTTTGACTTCAGAAGCCTGATGAAAGAACATATCAACACCACCAACAGTTTTCCAAGAAATGTTCCTATTTCACCCAATTGTAATTTCCAGTTTCATCTAGTATGGGGGAAAAAAGAAGAGAGCTTTCCCACAAGACATGATGCAGAAGTAAAGAAGGTTTTGCTAGGAGCAAAATTTAAGAAGTATTGCATTAAATAGGTTGCTATTTGCAATTTTGAAGTCCAAGATCTGGACAGTAAAACTCAAGTTTTTATTAGTACTCCATACTTCAAGACACTGAGCCTTTGAAAGAATATAAAAAGTTACTTTATATTCTTCATTTGCTCTTCTAATAAAATCTATAGTTGCATAGCAATATATTTCAGCCTCAAAATACTTGCCTGAATTTTTCATGAACTTTTCTACTGATATAACCTCAAGAGCAACTTTCTTGTTGTCTTATTGCTTTGCTTTCAGCAGTCTCCTCTCCAACTTACTTTTGCCTTTCTCTAATTCATCCCTACACCTCTTGCCCACATTTGGATGTCCTTAAATATACCTCCATCATTTTTAAATTGTTTTCCCAAAAGGATAAATTTCAGGTTCTGAATATTTTCTCTTTGTATATGAACTTGTTAGATAACTCTAGTCTTTTCACAGCTTTCGTTCCTAACCGTATTTTTTCCTTATCTTTCTGCTTGTCTATTTTGTCATTACCTTTTCACTGTGAAAAGCTGTCACTCTGTGCAGTATTCCAGGGGTGCCTTGGCAGTGCTGAAAGCAGATGGCTTCAAACACATCTAATCTCACATTCAGTACTTTTCTTTAGATTATTTTTCTTGTCATCACTACATGCTAAACCCCAAAGGACCAAATCCTTAACTGGTGCAAAGTGGACATTGAAATGAATGTAGCTTTACGAATTACACTATCTGTAGCACCATCTCTGTGTCATTGCCATTTTGCTGAAAAGATTTAAAAGCCCAATATTCATAACTAATGGAATATCTAAGGATATGAGCTCAGTTAATGCAGAATGGTGTTCATCAATAATTTTAATCTTCTGAGACACTGACCCTCAGCTAACAGAAAGTGTGCAATGTGGAGAATTTAGTGCTTTCACACTGTTGTTCATTGAAAACTTGTTCCTGTGAAGTCCTGAGTTCCTGAGTCAAGGAGACACATGTCGATGGGGCATGTTGAGATGCTGATCAGTAACTCTGTTGTATGAAGGCAACTGAAGAAGCTGCAAATCTTCACAGCTTTGAGTATCAGGATGGATAGGATTACGACTCAAAGGCAAATTCTGCTTAGTAGAAAGACGACAAAAGACCGAAGTAAAGAATTTTTGCAGCTTTTCTGCTAGAAACAGTCTACAACGTGACTGAATTTCCAGAAATTTAAAGCTGCTCCAGAATCAACTATATTTTGTGCTGAGCAAGTCTTTCACTCTCTACATATTGTGACCTTTCAAAGTGCAGAAGCTAAAAGGAACAAAATTTGAGAACATCTATTTTTCTCGTTGCAGGTGCAGCACTATCACAAGGGAAATTGTGGGTGATACAGGCAAGAAAGTAATAGTGTGTTTATACAGCGTGGACTTTCACACTCCAGCACTCAGTCTCTCTCTGGCTCTCTCACTTACGCCTGATGAGAAAAATCTCTTCAATACATCAGCTATTAAACTTCATAACCATGCAGAAATTTACAGTGAAAATGTCAACAGCATTTTCTTTGGGTACTCTAAAAACAAAGGGAAAATAGGAAGGAAAATACTCCGTGCTTTCTTTGAATTGTTGACACACTGTAACAAAGACCATTCAAGCTATGCAGCCAAATGCTTGATACTGAGAAAAATAAAGCAGGAATGAGTCCAGGTACTGACTGGATTTTGCACCTTACGACTGACAGCTTTCCTGTAATACTAATCACTCAGCTTATTGCCTTTTGTATTTGAACAAGTCAGTGGTAATGCTCTGAAAGAAATAATCAAGTAATACCTTGCAAATGTTCCCGTCAAAAGTGTCCAAACTTTTTCAGAGGTTAGAAATAAACTGAATGTTAGAAATTAATAAAATCCAAAAGCTGTAATTCAATGTAAGAGTGAGAATGAACTGAGTTCACTCAGTGTGCAATTCTTACCAATATTGTTTCCTTTCTAGAGGATTTTTTTTTTCTCTAAGGCTTTTTAACTATCAAAGAACAAAAAGCTTCAATTTGGTTATCCTTGAATGAACATGGTTGGATCTAAATATACGTTTCAAACAAAATCCACGAAAATATCCCCAGGCCACTTGAAGCAGTCATAGTCTGCATCTTTAGAATTCAATATTCTTGGAACTCTCCTGAATCATCATAAAATATGGAATGTGATGGGCAAATTTCAAGCTGTAGGAGCACAGATACTAGAACATCACTATTCTACAAAACTTCACTTTCAGGCTGATGCAACATTTTGAGACTTTTAGAACCTCTGTGTTTCATTAGCAGCAGTGGAGTGTCTGTCCTTCCATTTCCCATGAATTCTTCCAAGATGTGCCTGAGTGACTAGGCATTCTGGAGCAAAGAGAGAGGATCAGAGAAAGAAAATTTGCCCTCCAGAAGAAAGTGTAATGTAGGAACCATAACATTATGGATCTGTGGCGGAGACCATGAAGGAACCTGAGGAACTGAGATGGTTCAAGGGAGATATAAAAGCACTAATGGGCTTGCAGGATATGAATTAGTTTTGAACTCCTGTAATATTTATGCCTAAAGAAATCACAATCTTCAGAAGCATCCATACGTGTCCACAAAGAGGAAACCTATCAATATATGTTATCTGAGAAATACTTGGATCTGAGCAGCATACAACTAAAATCACATTTGTCTTAGAAACAAGTATCTGAAAATCTTTTCATCCTTAAGGTATTCATGGTCCCAATATCCTTTTCCCAAGGGATAGGCAATGTTTCATACCTGATTTTGTAAATAAATGAGGGGCGGGAGATTATAACCTAAAAGAAGCTTGCTGAACTATACCTATTTTAAATTTAATTTGCAGTTTTAGGACTGACTTCCACATTCATCAAGTCAGTGAAAAGTGACTCATGCTCTACATTTGGCTATCCATCTCTTGAACCGTGGGCAGAGCCAAGATGATCCCTCTAGTTTGGATGGGATATCTAACTTTTAGACGAGTTAAAGTTAAATGACATGACTCAAAGCCATAGGTGATTTATTTTTGGCCATAAAGGAAGTCTGAAATTAAGCTCTGTCCCACAGGCATAAAAACATTTCTGAAACATAAGATCATTTTTCTTCCAAACAGTGTAGGTAAGAATACTCAAGAAACTCTTATCTCTGGCACTACCTGAAGTTCGAGAGCTTAATCTGAAGTTAACATCTATCTTACTGTAAATGTTGCATGGGATTTTGCATGTTTTTTTTAAAGACAGAAAAGAGAAAGACCAAACAAAAAAAGATGTAGCTGTACTACCCAGGATCTGAAGCTTTTCTAGCTTTTGCAGCTCCTTAAGAGGAAGCATCCTTAGGAGGGATCAATTCTTTGAAGTTCCTAAGAAACTGGGAAGGTAACCCTCCCAAAGCCTTTGTAGAGTAGAGAATTGATGTTGTATTTTGCACTACAAAGCTGAGAGAGACCACACACTGTATACTCTAGCCTTCCCTGTGATTGCCTCATATATTTTTAGTCTCGTATAACCATACTGTTCATTATGCATTTGCTATACCTGTGGAAATTTTTTTTTTTAAAAAGTTATCTTGGGACAATTTTCTTCATGGGAATATACTTGAGATAAGTCATGCACACACAAATCCCTTTCTTTTGTGGGGTAGTACCATGACTCTAAGGATTTGTACAAATCTCCAGTGGAGAGAAATCTTCATCACAAACTTAACTGGAACATGGGCATGCATTCTAGATAGTTAAACAGAGTATTCTGTACATTTTTGAGATATGTTATCTTTCTATGTAAAAATGAAAAATAAGAAGGCTTTGTTTGTTTTGCTGCCTGTTTTAAATATTTATTTTTCTATGTATCAATTACTTCTTTTTCTCTTCACCCCTGCCTAAAAAGTATGGAAAAATTTTTTTCATTACCTTTCTGCAAGAAATTTCTTGCATATACTATGTTCTTAAAATCAATCAAACAGATTATTTTTCCAGAATGGTCCATTTTTAAGCTTATATTAAATTAATCTTCAAAAGCAAATACATCATTTTTGTCAGAGACAAGATTTTTTAATGATGAAACCCAGAATGTGCTATAACTGCTAAATTAATTTAAAGCAGGAAGAGTTATGCTGTTTCAGCTATAACTATTGCAGTCTTTTCTGCCATACAGCAATTAACAATTGACAAATCTTTCCTGAAGAAAGTTAAATGTCTTTATTTCTGTCTTAGAGTGGAGGAGATAAGTCCAAAGATGTACAGAAAGTTTTGCACAGTGAGGAAAAATACTAAAATATGATGCCATGTCCTCATTTCAATCACTTGACTATCCCTAAAAAGGAAACAGTTACAAGCAGTAATATTAATTCTTCCTCTCGACATACTTTGAAGGCAGAAAAAAGGGACAGATCCAGAATGCAGGGGCAATGGAGGCATTATGCAAAGAACAGCGGGTCATGGGCTCAAGACTCCCCTGGAAAGGGTGGTTCTATGCAGAGGTAGATGACTGTCCAGCTGGCTCCATCTGTGATCTTTAGCTCAAATGTTCCAGAAATGATTGGTTTCACCAGCAACACAGATCATTCTCATCCTGTGCTAGCTGAAATTTTTAAGAGACAAATGAGCTTTCAGCATCTTCAGTTCTAATCCAAAGAGATTATCATGACGTTTTATTATACTTTACAAACTCCAGGGAGGAGGTGGGGACGTGCTAGGAGTTCTTGGAACTCAGATAGTATTGATCCTCAGATATTCAATGTGTCTATAGCTCTCACTTAACATTTGTACATTCATTTTTGAACTACATTTGCCTTAGAGGTAAAGAAGAGAATCCTAAAATACAACATCTGTCTGAAAAGATGATTTAACACTTTTGTCCCTACTTAGACTTCATCTTTATGATGAACAAACCTACCTGTAATATGACAGTTCAGTGAAATTTATTGAAAAACAAGTCCTTATCAAAACCTGTTGTATAATCACCCCAGTGGATTTGCTTACTAATAGGATAAATCCCTTTGCAACTAAATCTGTTAGCATTATCTTATTGGTTTTATCCCTCTCATTACCAATACTGGGCCTGACTCTCCCTCACAGCTAAGGTAAACCAGAAGCAATTGCGTTTACATCATCAAAACAATTAAACATTAACCCATGACAATGGAATGAAACAGGCTTTCTTTTTTTTAAAGGCCTTTAAGCTTTAAAATAAAAGACACTTTTGCTTTGAAAATCATTTGGTTTACTCATTGATTCATCTTTTCTTTACATCTTAGAAGTGATTCCAGCACTGCTGCAGGACACATTGTGAATGAGCAGTGTTGGATATATTTTTCTCGAATGAGTCATCCGTCTTCTTTACCTCACACTGGCAGAAGGCTGTTCTGTCTTGACTTACTCTGTACGAGGGCTTACTCTTTGCCTTGATTCCTGAGTGAGAAAAGATGCATGATAAAAGTGAATCAGACCTACAAAGCCATGTCATCGTGTGGACGGACAATCAGTTGTAGTGGGGTTTTGCGCTACTTCTGCCCTGGTAGCTGTGTCTATATGGTTTTCATTTAATATAGATATACTAGGAAAAAACTTGCTAGGATTCACTGGATCTTTCTCATTTCTCTCTTCTCAGAGAAAACCTGAATGTCTAAAAAACCCCCATAATCTTTCAGTTCCAGGGAAAAACAAAGTTCTGTCTTACACTGACAGCATTCATTAGGAGAAAACCATTGAATCTGCTGTGCTGCAAATGAGTTTTCACTGTCTCCTTAAGGATCCTGGTTGTGATCTTTTCTTTCCTCATTAAAACGATAGCATCTCCTTTCCTAAGTGTGACCTGTTTCAATCTTGCAAATGTTGCTAGTATTGATCTACGTCTGTCTTGGAGATAATAAGGCTTTTGCATCCCATCTTGTGAGATTCTGAAAGCAACCTGCAAAGTTTGATCTTCATCTGGAGTTGAGTGGCTTCTGCCTGTACTGCTCTTTCTCCCAGGTGTTTTTGTCAATTGCTTCTTTCAGACATTTCACTGCTTTTAAGAAGTGCCTTTAGTTTATTGGTACTTTATTCCTAATTATATGACCAAGCTGTATACCTTTGCTTTTAAAGCACATATATTGGCATCCTGTCAGGCAACACATTGATATTTATACTTGAATTGCTTGGTTTAATGTATAACTTGGCCTTGGCTCCAGTTATCTAGAAGAAATATTGATTCCTTTTGAACCCCATTTTACTCTCTGCAGTCTTCAGATACAAGCTTGTTAACTGCCCCATATCTTAGATCAACAACTTTGACAGAGTTTGCCTTAGGGGAAAAAGGAGGGTGTTACAATCCCTATGTCTTGAATGCTGTGCCTTTGCAGGTTACAGAAGCCTTGATGGTAGTACTAGCTGTTTCTAAATTGCTGTAAAGATAGCTCGATTCACTTATACAGAGTTGTATTAAGAAAAAAACAGAGCAAATCTCTGTGTTACCATGGATAATTGCAGTATGTTTTCTCTTATTGTTACTGCATTACTAACTGGGGATCATAGCCATAATCAAACAATACCACATCAAGTACTTCAGTCTGTTCTGCCTAAATCAAAGTTATGTCAGGCTTTGCACTATAGAGTTATTCTCTTTCAGCTCTGATAGTTCCGCCAGTACGTTCTGTAAGGGTATGGAGGATCTGTAAAGGATGTAGAAGGTGAGAATGTCTGCTTCGCAAAGAATATCTGATGGAGGACCTTTCCAATGGAAATGCAGATAATAATTAAAGGGGCAAAGCAACAAACAAAACACACAGACACATAGACCTGACAGACAAACATAACCAAGACAAGAACAAGGATAAGATCAAAACCTCAGCAGTCACGCTAATTGATAGGCTATCAAGAAACTGCAGGCAAACTAAGGATTTATGACCAATAAGGTTGCAAACTTGAGAGTCGGGGATATTGGAAGTTGGAGAGTGGTGTTCAGTGGGACTATGCAAACTGATGAAGGAATGTGCAGGGGAAAATAATTGTGGAGGAGCAAAGGAGGAAGACACATAAAGGGGTTATTAGAAGGGGCTGTTGCATGTAAAATGGGTCCAGTCACTATGCTTGTCTGACTGAGCCCTGCGCCTGATCACCATAGTCTGTACTATTTTACTAAATCTTTTAACTCCCTGTGTAATCTCACTCACCATTCCACGTGAGTGGTACAAGGACTAATGCCAGCAATGTGTAAGAACTGCATGCCAGCAACTGGAGTCAGACCAGGAGTGTGGGCATCCCTGGCCTGTGGTGTCAGCTACTGGAGAGTGGGGTCTCGTTGTCATCTACTGGAGTGCGTGAGGGTCCTGGCCCCAGACACTGAGACAGGAGTGGTGTTCATCCCAAAACCAACGTTGAGTGAGTGAGGCAAATGAGGGGCTCAGCACTGGTGGCTGGAGCAGGACCACGTGTCACAGCTCATGTGCCCGGTGCCAGCTGCAGGGGAGGAAACGTCTATATCTTCCCCAAACCGTGTGTGTGTGGGCGTGTGTGTATGTCATTCATCGACAAACTTCAGGCTGGATTATCTGATGAGTAGGTGACCCATGGTGCAGTTAAGAGGGCCCAGCATCCACGGAGAGATGGTCAGACCGACCAAGGGGACTTGCGAGTACCCAGGGGATCACAAATGTCCATGTGAAACTAGAGGGTGTCATGTGTGTGCCTTCACTAGTGAGATTTAGTCCTGACCAGCTGAAGAGGAGAGGGAACTTGTCTGTCTGTGTTTATTTTTTATGTGAGTCCTGTATGTATGTGCTGTTGAAGGCAGCTTTGTGTCTCTGTGCGTGGGGGGTGGCTATGTGCTCAGTCTCACCACTTGTTCAACCTGCAAATGGGAAAGCAGCAGCCACATCGCTCAGCAGAGACTTTGGGTCCCTGGGAGCCCCAGGCTGGGCTCCAGTATCTGGCCAGCAGTAGCACTAGTCCCCAGAGCTACTGGAAGTGGCAGCCCGTTCCTTAAAGAGAACTGTGCAGGAACAAGATCCTAACTCTGTGTATTTGTTTAGTACGGAAAAAAACTCTCTAGCCATTGCTAATGCTGCTGTTAGCAATGAACTGAAGAATTTTCTGAATTTGTGGACTTGTTTTGCATGTTTGAGTTCCCTATTTCAGTGTCATTTTAATATTATATAAAAAAAAGAGTCTGAAAGCTCAGATGACATACAAGGTACTGTAAGTGCACTTGCATATTTACATTATTATGAACAGGTACATGAATATATATTATACTGCCATAAACTACAAGATATTAGCCAAAGATTATTTTCCATGTTTCCACTCCTGCGATTTTTGGCAGATCCACTTTCTAACTGAATGGGATTGTTGAATGTCAAGGTTGTTGAACCAGTAGCACTATAAAATTGGCAGACTCACAGCTGTGCTTTAAAAATATACATATGCTACATACTCACATTCAAGGATGTATAGAGGTCTTGATTTTTAAAGGGTTTCTCTTGAATCATCATTATTTTAATGCTTTCTTGGATATGGCAATTTATTTTTTAATGCATTGATCCTGGTAAAGCGCACTAAATTCTTTGTAGTTGCCGGATGATTGTCATTCCAGAGAAGGAGGAAAAAGCATAATAAGCAAATTTTCTCTAAAAATGCCACTTAAGAAGAAGATATTGTCTTTGTGTGAAAAGATACCTGTACAGGAAAGGATAAGCAAGAAGGTGAGGGACAAATAGAAATCCCTGGCAGTTATTTCTCTGCAGTCCATTACCTGTTTCTGCTGTGTCTTGTTTACTCTTTGCAATAATTAAGTACACTTATTATCTTCTACTTTCTTTTCCTCAACTAGGATTTTCTACATGTACCCTTACTTAAAGGGTTGTTAAAATGAAGTGGACTTACGAAGATCAGATTCTGGCCATGTATGCCCAGTGATACATGTATGGTAAAGCACATTTCCAGTACAGATGCAATGAGCAAAGGTGAACAATTTCATAGACCATGAGAACACCAAATCAAAATTTTAGTTATATTTATTATACCGTTCTGATTTAGAAAAAAAATAGATAGTTGCTACTAGAGGACAGGATAAACAATTTACACTGAAGCATCCTGATTAACAGTAACGTTCATTTAGGCAAAAAAGATTTTACCTGTGAATTAAAAATTTACATTTTAAAGCTTAATCTTTATGCCTTTTTAAAGGTTAAATACTAAGGCTGGGAACTGGGACTGTCCAGTTTGTGCAAAATAACCACCGAAGTTTTTATGTGTTGTTAATAGAGACAAACAATACGTGTTATAAACACAGTCCTGACCATGGATAATTTGGAGGGAAATCCCTGGGGACTTGGGAAAAGCCAAGATTTTCCCTGTCTACACCCGAATTGCAAGACTCATGGGAAGAGGTTGTCATCAGAAGGAAAATAGTCTCCTCCATTCTGAAAATTTGTGGGAAATTTAAGTTCTGTCAGACCCAGAACTCTCTATTTAGCAAAGTTAGGCACATGGAGGGCCAGGCAATCCGTGAGAGCCAGCATATTTTTTGATAGGGATGCCAAAATTCCAGGTTAAGTGAGATTTAGATTTCCTGGATCCTGTCCTAGTTTCCATCACCATTTTCTGCCTTGTTATTTTGTGATTGAATTTCATAGAAATCCTGTTCTGCATTCAAAAATATAGATGCAACATCTACAGAATTTTGAACATATTTAAATAAAAATATACACTTGTTAAATGTCTCTAAGTGCCATGTGCCATGTGAGTGTGATAATAGTCTGATACAGTATTGAAATTTGGGAATATATGTTAGAATTTGAAGCAGATAAAGAGTGAAAACATGATAGGAAGGCAGCAAATATATACTGAATGCTGGCTGGGAAGATTAAGCAGGAAGACTGGGGGAATGAAGAGGAGTGGATAAAATAGTATGCTTCTAGATGTGAGGAAAATACTTATGGTTGTGTCCTGATATGTGGGGGTACAGGAGAAGTTATTTCTGAAATACCTCTGGGATTTGAGACAAAGGGACCATTAGCTGAGAAACACCCTAGCATTATGTTATGATGAAATACAATATTTAAGAGAGGTAAACTAAGTAATTAGGCTTGTATGGGTAACATTAGAATAGAGCTTCCTTGTTTTCCTTTTGTCAAGAAAATCTCAAGAAAATGACTGCTGCTTCATTTCACACAGTTCTAAAAATCTTTAATTTTTATCTCGGTTTGCTAAAATTGCTATTGTTACAAGGAAACCTTCCAAAACAGTTTTCATATACTTTATTTCAAAGCCTATCTTTGTATTATGGGCTGGCTTTTATTTGGAAAACAGAATCACTGAGCTTAAAGGACTGCACGATGGCAGAATACTTTACAAAATCTAAGTGCAGATTCACTAGGTGAGCAAAGCATGATGGAGCCTTCCCCATTTCTGCACTTTACGCTGGGACATGTGGCAAGACGGCAGTCATGTGCTAAGAGAACTGAGTGTATGATTGTGGAAAATTACGCTTATTTTCACAACACGATATTCATCAGTGAAAGCTATGTTTAGTGGAAGGTTTTGTCATAAGGACTGGATTTCAACCATCAGTCTGTGCAAGGACCTTGATTGCATATCAGCTCTGTGTGTAGGAGAACCTTGCAGAGAGAACTAACTTAAAAATAGCTATAGCTGTCACTAGGCCTACTAACTATGCTGTTAATATTGGATCTGTAGTAACAAAGTTCTTCCTTTCTTCCTTTAAACATTGATGGTGGTAGAATGGAAATTGGAATACTGTCATCATGATTCTGAAAACCAAAATAGGAAAACACAGTTCTGTATGCCCAAGAAGTCATGGGATCTTCCTCCAAAACATTGGACAGGGGAGTTTGTGAACTGGCAACAAGGTATTGGCATAGAAGAGAGACTTTCCCATGACAAGCATTAGAGAGAAGCCAAAGCAGTGAAGGCAATGCTTTTCATAGGGATAAATGCATGAATTGATGACATTCAGATAGCAAACTTCATGCAGTTGAGGTACATGCTTAATATTTTTGCTTGGTTCTAGGAGTTTAGGTTATTCATTTCTGCTAGCTAAAGGACCAACATGCACATTGACATTTAAAAAAAGATATCAGATCTTTGTGTTCTTATTATTCATATTTATTGGTAAAATACATATTTTACATTTTTGAAGGACTCTGAAATATCCCTTATTGAGTAGGTAACTTGGTGAATAGGGTACAAAAAAAGATGCCTGTAAAAGTGGAGAAGGGTGGCAGTTCTCTTCTGAATTAATTTCTTGTTTGTAAATGAGAAATGAAGTATTGTTTGCTGCCCAAAGGAAAGTTTGTAATACTACAGAGATTAGAAATACCAGATCATGCACCTCTTGAAGTGTACGTGAAGAAGCAACTAAGCTGACTTTCTCTACCACAAAAACTTGATGAAAATGTGCTATGAAAAGTTGAGGCCTAAACTTCAAATTAAAAATTTGGTTTATATTTTTTTATATCTCTCTCCTATTTTGTAGCATAATCCTGTGTCTTGGTCTTTGTTATTCCAACAAACCTAATTTAAAATGATCTTGTTTGTAAAAGAAGTTCAGGGTACTGATTTGATTTTGAATACGTGTTTTCATAAAACACAAAGTGAGCAGAGGTGAAACATTAGTTCTAAGGGCAAATTCTATTAGAGTAAAAGTAATAACCATATTCCTATTGACTTTAGCAATGTAGAATTAACTACAGTTGACAAAACTAATGCTATTTTGTTTTTATTTTTTAGCTATTTCTAGATTCAAAAAAATCTTTTCAATCTGTAACTGGAAATAAAAGAAACATCAGTGAAAAACTGCATACAGAATGAGTTGTTGGTCTACTGAAGGAAGCGTTGGCAACACTGTCTATGAAAGCAACATAGGTCAGGTCATCCTCTTCCCTCTTTTTCTTCCACAGGCAGGCACTTAACACTTTTACACAGGAAAGTGTTTCTGACTTGCTTTGTTAACATTGCAGATAAAGCAGAAAAATATTACGAAAAACGTTGAGGAATTGACTTTATCTACAACAAGTAATAAAGAGGGAGTTTGAGGGAAAAAACGTGATCTTGTGAAGACCAAAGAGGTACAGTGTCCTCCATGGTGCACCAAAGATTGGTTGCTGTAGGTGCAGGGTAAGCAAAATGACATTTGATGGAATGGGAGAACAATGATCTCTGCAAGAATGAACCATCTTGCTAAGATGATTGGAGCTGGTAACTGCAGGGGAATTTCTGGTCTCAGTCAAAAACCTTCTGATTCAGTTCAGCCAGAATTTCAGCCAGTGGTATTCCACTGAAGTAGTTGCAAATTTTCTTCTCAAACTGTCTCTCAGGCAAAGATACAATCTCAAACCTCTAGACTGAGTGATTATTTTGGGATGAGGGACAGCTCTATATTGAGGATATGAAAATGGGGAAAGATATAACTGTCATTGTGCAATTAATAGTACAGCTACAGACTTTCTGCCACTGCAGACTCTAGGCTAGGTAGAACAGAAAGATTTTAATCATCGCCTTTAAGTTCCTCCTCAACCCATCAGTGTTTCATGTACAGAGGACTTGTAGGTGTGTTGTACCTCATATAATAAAGACATATTAGAGTTTTGTATATGTTAACTAAAAAGAAAACTGCTAGATATTATTAATCTGTCAATGCTTTTCCTCTGAGATTTAGAAGTATCTTTTTGCCACTGTGCTACCAACTACTCAACACAGCAGGTAAAATTGCTCAAATATTAAATTTAATTGACAAGATAAATTATCAGTGAGAGAAAATATCGTAAATACATAGAAATAGAATCGATTTTTTTATTACTTAGCCATTCACAGTCATTTATTTGAGGCATAAAAATATTTGTAGGACGTGTAATGAAAACAGCATTTTGAAGCAAGGCATTTTCCAGAGGAAAGAAAATAAAAGGTGTCATCAAAAAAAGAAAAACAATAAAAGATGTCATCAAAAAAAAAGAAACAATGATACACTGTATAAAACATGCAAAGAAAGTTTTTGAAAAACTGAAAATAAGAAATAAATCAAGAAATATGATAAAGAGACGACAAAAGGTGCAGGACCGCTCTGTATTTCACATTTACTGATTGCCTATATGATAATAAAGGACAGGGTCTAAGTTTCACATTTGGATTTCACGTGATACTATTTTCCCCAACCCACAGCTGATCTATGGCATCATATGTCTCATCTGATGTTTTTAAATGACATAAAAATATTTTTTTTATAGTCTTGTTAATTTTTTTCCATAATCTCAACCCCTTGATCATGCTTTTCAGAGTTTATTTAATTTAATTTAAGACAACCATTAAAGAGTGATAGTGTTACTGCCTGTAGCTGTGCATCTTTCATCCCAAACGACACTGAATTACTCTCCAAACTGCGTTTACAGGGTTGAAATTACAGTACAGTTCAACCTTCTGGAGCTGATTATAGGAATTTCCTCATCACTTTGGGTAAAGAGGAATACTGCATTTTCCTTGCAACCAGATATCCTTACCATTTGCACACTTTTCCTTTAATAAGCAATTTGGACCTGTGCCAGCCACGGTGCAATGATGTGCAGGAAGCCTTTCCGGAAATCATCTCTCAAGCCCTACAGGATGAGCAGGGTAACTCTGCTAAGAGATGCAATCTTCTGTGGGCAGAAGTATTTATTGTGCCCAGACATGATGCATAGTGCAGCCAATGTCCAGGCCACCTGAACAACTAGGTGCTTATTGGCACCTTGCTCAGTCATAAAGGCTTTGATTTTGAAGTTAAGCTGGAGGATTGAGTATTTGCTTCTGATACCAATTCCCAAGAAAAGAGGAAAACTCCTGAAACCACAGTTAGCTACTCTGTTACGATACAGGCCGTGCCATGAAGAGAGTGCCCAAATAAATCCTAACTCCTCCCTCTTTTTGTTCACCAAGGTATTTATAGCTGACCCGCAAAACAATTAAAATGTCAGCTGACAGTATCTACTGATGACACAAAGATATGCAGTGCAGTATAAATGAGGGGTCGCTGTAAATTGTTGTGGAAAGGTTGCACAAGCAATAAAATGAGAGCTACAATTCAATATAAATAAATGTGATATATGTGAAAAAAGACTAACTTTACTGCTGTTATGTACACAATGATGGGCAAGTTAAATGCTAGGAAGGATTAGAAAAGAAAAAGGAAACAATACAATCACTATGTCACTGTATAAATTCATTGAGGGATTGCACCTTGAACCCTCTGTCTAAAGGAAAAAGGGCATAGGAGAAACAGAAAGGGTACAGAGACGGACAACTGTAATTAGGGATGAATAGTCTTCAGTCTGCAGAAAAGAAAATGGAGAGGACCATCGGTAGCAGTATTTAGAAGTAGAAAGTGTTTGAGGCAATCAGCTTCAGCTGTTTGCTGTCTCGCGCAGTACAGAATTAGGAGCTCCAGTGAAACTAGCAGGTCACAGACAAAACACAAACATCTTTCTGTGTAGTGAATTTGGAATTTCTTTGTCACAGGATGCTTACATGAGTTCAAAAAGAACTGCGTAAATTCAGGTAAGAAAAATGCTACTGACAGTTGTTAAATACCATCAAGCTCTCTGTGGCCCAAAGAGCTGCTGAACATTAAATCATGGGAAGTAAAGTGTTTTGGGGACATATTACTGTAGTATCGCATTGCTCATATTTGCTTTTTCTAAGTATTTATTACTAGCAAATGTTGGAATAGGTTGACCTTTGATTTCCTTATTATAGTCTTGTGTTCGAGCTATTACTTTTATCCACTGGAGATCAAGATATTTCCATGATTATAGAGAAACAGTAAGGAGCTGGTCAGTAAGGACAGCTCAGGCTGTGTTGTGGTGACAAACTGAAATCACATCAGAAGAAATTAAAGCACTTTGTCCTATTTGAGGTTACAAATACATCCAGTTCTTAAGCATAAGTCTCTGATATTCTGGGTAGCTGATGTCTAATTCAACTGGAAAAGTTTTTTGCAAGTATTTGCATAGATTGACATATTAAAAAAACTTCCACTTTAAAATATCTATAGAAGATACTTTGGGATTATATTTTTCAGTAGACTCATACATATACAGTGCATATGTGGCTAATTATTATATATATTTTTGCCTCAGTCTTCACAGGCAAATGCTCTAGTGACAGCACCCTGGCCGCAGAAGGCAAAGGCAGGGACTGGGAGAATGAAGAACCACCCGCTGTAGGAAAAGATCAGGTTCAAGACCATCTAAGAAACCTGAAGGTGCACATATCCATGAGGCCTGAGGAGATGCATCCATGGGTCCTGAGGGAACTAGCTGATGAAGTTACTAAGCCGCTTTCCATCATATTTGAGAAGTCTTGGCAGTCCGGCGAAGTTCCCACTGACTGGAAAAGGCGAAACATTGTTTTGTTTATTTTTAATTGGCAATAAATTAATTTTCCCCAAGTCGAGTCTGTTTTACCCATGACAGTAATTGGTACTTAATGTCCCTGTCTTCATCTTGACCCATGTGTTTTTCCATTTTATTTTTGCCCCCATGCTGTCGAGGAGGAGTGAGAGATTGGCTGGATGAGGGTCTTGCAGCCAGCCAAGGCCAACCTGTCACAAAACCGTAACCATAAATTGGAAACTTTAGCCTTTGGTCCCCAGGAAGATATGATTTGCAGCAGATGTCTTCTAGAGAAAATTTATACAGATGTTGGAGCAAACATAGTGTGATTTTCATTTCACTTTTCATAGGCTTTTATTGAGTTTTTGCAAGAAAATTCTAGTAAAACACTTGGAGCACTGAGAATGTGTAAGAGCGAAATATCACTCTGGAAATAAGTGTGAGAATGCCAAGCCTTCCTGTATTCCCATTGTGTAAGGTGCCCAAGCAAGTTTTTAATTTAATTCTTGCTATCCTGTGAAGATAGCTAAGAAGCATGTTAGTATGTGGGTGTGTACTGTATCATAACAGGCCTGATTCATCTAAAACACTCAAGGGAGAGTTATGAGCTTTTGCTCTGCACCTTTTTAAAGGGATTTAGTTAAAACAAGATATTAGATGGATGCTGAGGCAGAAGCTGGACTTGTCAAGGACACAATTCTGCACATTCAGCAATTAAACATAAGAAAAGGGAGCTTTTCTATTGCTGATTACATGTACATCTATGATTTTTACATTACTAGTAAAATAATAAAACGGTTGTCTGAAGTAACTTGAATATCACTAACAATGCTACAACTAGCAGCACAACAGAAAATTAAATATTAAAATTAAACTTTTTTTTTTTGCGTTACTAATGTTTTCCACATGCAAATATCGGTATAAAAAGCAGACAAGGCAATATATGCATTAAAGTTATTCAAAAACAGATTGCAAATAAATTTAGATATTATTAGGAAACTCTAACATGGATTCTTTATTCATTTTATTTGCCAGTATACAGTGGCTGCGAAGAATGTAGTGATTACTATGAAATAACATATAGCTGTTTTAAGCACAGTAAGATATTATAATATGTCCCATTGTAACTTATACATTATTTTTTCTCTACTAGTTATCTTGGTTAAACAAGCAACTGGAAATAGAAAAGAAATATGTCCAACATACCTTAAAATGTTCCTCATTGACAGCTATGCAGGATGACCTATGCTTTAATACCATTCCATTCAGCAGTCATGAAGTGGTTGAGTGCGAAGTAGCAGTGCTTTAAATAGTAGCAAAATCTATAAATGTAAGGATGAGTTGAAAATTAGGCCAAGGAAAAGACTGCTCTGGGAGGTTAGAACAGAATGATAGATTTTCCAGTACTAGTGTTTTAATACTGATATTTTATTGAATAGTGCCACTTGCCCTAGTCAAAAAGGTGCTTATTTTGGATGTGAGTAATCCTAAATAATTTGGCATATGGACAAAATTTACATAGCTTTGTCAAACCTGTCAAATGAATTTTTTTTTTCCTAGAGCTATGAAAATACATGTTGACAAAACTTTGTTCATAATCTTAAGAAAGGAATTTAAGCTCAAACAGGAACAAGGCCATTATTCATCCAAAATGCGATATATTCATCTGAGGATGCTTTAGCTCTATCTGTCTCTATGTATATTAAAGGGAAGGTGTGGATGTAGCACCTGGAAGTGCATGCTCCAAGTTGCTTTAGCTGGCAACTACAGCAGCTCAGGACGTGGCATCAAAGAATTCAGCAGATTAGACCAACACAGTACCGTGAGTACTTTGTCTGATTATTAGAACAAAGTGAAGCCTGTGATGCTTACTGTCATGATTACTGTGTCCAGTTCTGGGCTACTGTGTCCAGTTCTGGGCTCCCCAGCTCAAGAAGGACAGGGAACTGCTGGAGAGGGTGCAGCATAGGGCTACCAAGATGATTAGGGGACTGGAACACCTCTCTTATGAGGAAAGACTGAGGGAATTGGGTCTGTTTAGTCTGGAAAAGAGACGGCTGAGGGGTGACCTTATTAATGCGTACAAATACTTAAAGGGTGGGTGTCAGGAGGATGGGGCCAGGCTCTTTTCAATGGTGCCCGGCAATAGGACAAGAGGTAATGGGTACAAACTTGAGTGTAGGAAGTTCCATCTCAACACGAGGAGGAACTTCTTTACTTTGAGGGTGGCAGAGCACTGGAACAGGCTGCCCAGAGAGGAGGTGGAGTCTCCATCTCTGGAGACATTCCAAACCCGCCTGGACGCGTTCCTGTGCAACCTGCTCTAAGGTGGCCCTGCTCTGGCAGGGGGGTTGGACTAGATGATCTCCAGAGGTCCCTTCCAACCTTATGATTCTATGATTCTATGATTCTATGCTGCACCTTCACTGCATTTACTATTTGTGACACTATGCTAAAGATGTGCCAAACTGCAGGAGACACCAAGCAAGTGGAAAAATACTTGTACAAAAAGAAATCAAATTTTTGAAGTGTTTCCCTCATTTACCGGAAGACCAAGAATTGTAGAGCATTGCATTTTCATTTTAAAATGTCAAGTTAAATTAGCAATATATACCTTTAAGCAATTAAATTCTTCAGAGGTAATTAAAAGAACACAGTAGTGTAAGGCATTCAGTACTAAGGTTTTTTAGGCTTTTTCTGCAAAGGTATAAATATGCAAAATGTCTCTTCTTGAGGCAAGTGACCAGTTTTACAACATTACAAAGGCACTTAGAAAATCCCTTTATAAATCAGGGAATCGAACCTCCAGTCTTTTTCCAGACATTGTAAATATTTGATTTCATAGAAATTTTGTTTGATTAAGTAGCATAGGATTGGACCGCATTTCATTGACTGTTTCATGCAAAGAGAAGTTAACAAGATGTTAAACACTGATGCAAGGTGAAATCACCAAAGACATGACTCTGCAACTGACTGAAGAAATTAATGCATCTGATCTTAAGCGCTGATCAGCCTTTTTATTGATTTACTAGTAATATTAATTTAACAATACACAAACCAAGTTCAACACCAGTTTGCTGGTAACTATGATTCATTTTCATGTGTATTGAGTAACATCTTCCATATTATTTATTGAACTTATTTTACATACTGCTTTATTGCAGAAAGAATTTTTAACAGACTTTTTCTGATCTACCACTAGCAGATTAATTTATTCACAGTACAGCACCCAGTTTGTCAATCTTTGTTTTTGTTTCTAGTGATAAATTATTTAGTTCAAGCAAATCATTGACACCATTCATGCTTGAAATCAGGGCATAAACTACATCTAGAGATCTTAGAGAACCATAATAAATCACTATATTATCTGTATAAATTTCCACTAATGATCTGATATGTAGAGATGGCAGGTCATTCATACAAATTAGAAATAAAAACAGAGTCCAGTCAAGGGCTCATAAAATCTGTAATCATTATTTAGAGCATCAAAGTCATTATAGATTACAGTATTTCATCTACATTTATTTAAATTACAACATCACTGTCTAAAACGTAATAGGCAAAATAGAAGTAACTTCTTATACAATGAGCTCATATCAGTATTTTTGACTCCTCATTATTCTAATTTATTATTTATTATTTCTTTGCTTAGAAAGAAAATGTAAAGTGAATTTTTAATGATGTAATTGTTTGGAAGCGGCTAACGCATCTGGATAGGAGTGACTAACATCGCTGCAGACGATATCTGTAAGAACCAATGAGAAAATGGAAAGCACTCCAAAGCACAAGGCATGGACAAGGAAGTGGGAGGAAAATCAATGGATCAATCTCTGCTCTGATTTATACTCTTCGCAAACACACGATGCTGGATTTCGATGGTTATAAATCATTATGTCTCTCCTGGAACCAATGGAATGATCCATATTTAGGCTATCGGAAGCTCTGTCCAACATGTAGAAGTAGAGAGTGTCAAGAACTAGTGGACAGAGACAAATTTGGCCCTGTCTGTTTTATTGAAGGACTTAGTCATTAATGAAAGTAACGCCTGAAAAAAAAAGCCCATGTTTATTTTTATTCCTTTTCACTGGTGACCATCAGTGGATGTAGAGGAAAGGCCTGTCTTTTTCTCACAGTCATTTAATATTACCTTCTTTGTAAACTGTAGCGTAGTCACTTAAAGTAGAAATATGAATTAATTGTTTAATACCATTTTCTCACAGACTATGTCAAATCTGCTCTGTCAGCAGTATCCTTCTTTCAATATGTACCGGTCAATATATAATGTCACCCCCTTTCTTAAAAACTGGAAGGGTTGAAAAGAAAAGAGGAAAACAAGAAGTTATCACTACAGGGTGGCAGTTCAGAGCTGTCCCCATCAATAATAGACATTGTCTCCTAGGTTCAATGCTGTTTTACATCTTTTCTGCTACTTTGCAACATAAACACCTCTCCCACCATAAAAGTTAGAAAGGTTTCTATTCTTCTTTCTACAGCTTTATGGTGAAAATAGGGAAAATAGCATGTTTCTAGATTCTGACTGAATAGCAGTTTGTTCTGTAGAACTTTGATCAAGTTACAAACTAAAGTGAGGGCAGGGTTTTCTTTGCAGGATATAGCAGTCCATGTGAAGAATGCTGATGCTTTAGCACCCTAAGGGAAGAAACTTGTACGTGAGGTCTGAAGGAGAACCTGTGATTTCTAAGGCAATTCAAATCCAGGGTTCAGAGGTGGCTGTAGGAGCTGTACACAGTGAGACCTTTTAGGCTAGGTACAGTAACAAAAGAAGTTCGTATCCTCAGGGAAAGATACTGAGCTAATTGGGGGTAGCGCAAATATCCTCACCTGCAGATTCCTGGCTTCATCTAGTTTTTTTCTTGAAAAACTTGATCAAAAGCCAGCAGGTAGCGTTTTTTGTGACAATAGTGTTGTATGTTCTTGTCCCCCCTCCTAGGGACCAGTATTTTACCCAGGGCAGATTAAAGGCCAAATATACAAGCAGTGTTTATGGGCTGCTGCTTGTTTTGGATTATTCAGACAAAAGGTCCCCCCGAAATACAGTAAGAAGAGAACAGCAAAAGAAAATACAGGTGTTGCAGACAGCAAAGGAGTGGTAATGTAAATGCAGCTGGCCAACCCTGACTAGTGGCTAAACTAAGATGACAGCAACATGAGAAATAGAAGAAGTGAAAAACTATGTATAAAGAGAGGCATTACCTTACAGAACTGCTGACCAAGGTGGAATTTTCCAGGGCAACCACATCATGAATAACAAATAAGCATAAAAAGTCAGCAAAACTGAGACCCTTCGGGAGAGAGTAAATAGGTCTAGCTGGCTTATTTTGGAAGGGATGGCAGTGGTAAAGATGAAGAAACTGGACTGTGAAAAGAGTAGAAGGGGTAGTAAATCATGTGATTATGTCTGATCAGGAATACACGTCACCCAGCCCAGTGCTTGAACACCACAGTTTGGACCAGGACACTGAAACTGCTCTCTGCACTCTACTCATGTTTGACTTACCTCCATGACCAGGAGGAACACGGGGTGATTTTCCCTATCATCAGTGAGGGAATATCAGGACATCTCTTCCCAACGTCAACAAGGGGATGCCTGGATGATGTCATTTACCAAGGCCTTTTTCTTTCCTTAGCACTCTTAACTGAGTGTCCCACTACAATGCTTTTTTTTTTTTTTTAATGACTCAATGGCTTAAATTGTAGAGATGAAGAATCCCCCTCCCTCCACCATTCTCATGCTGCCTTTATTTTGGGGAGGGTGTTCATCCTCAATGCAAGAGCAGTAATTCAAACCTTTTAATATGGAGAAAACTAACTTCTAGGTTACAGGGTTTCTCTTCCAAAGGTCTCTATGTATTTTGCAATGAAAATGACAGTGATCAGTGAGCTGTGTACTACTTTTACAGCCCTCTTTGATAATTTCTAAATCATGATAGAGATATTTGAAATACGTTGTACTCTCTATCCTCTAATGTAGACAATGTTTACATTTGTTTTTAATAAAGGGATCCTTTAATCTCAGCAATAGGAGAGGATCAAACCCACTCTTTTTGCTCTTCCAGGTAAAACCCGATGGTTCAAGCAGAGGAGTTGAAGAGAAAATTCTGGGGGAAAAATACAGCAAACTGCATTTTCAAATGTGGTAATGATGTAGCAAAGGGAATTTAAGTGGTTGAATCCAACAGTTTAGCTTGGGATGTGTAACATCAATAGTTGAATGTTATTTTTTAACCTGTCATTTTAAAATATTGGAGCATCTAAAAAAAGCTGGGTATATTTCAGATTAACAGCATACATTTTTAATTATGCTCTCTTTAGTTAATAGTTTGAAAATTTGACTGTATTAAAGAGCTTTAGCCCATTGAAAAGGTTTTTCGGAGTTTCTCTGACTCTACACCATAGCAGACACCAATGTCAAACCAGTCCCTAGGGGATTCTCAGATGCGTATACCCTAAACTTCCTCCCACAGATATTATCAAGTGATAATAAACTCAAAAGCTATTAAAAAAAAAGAGAGAGATTATTCCTCGTTGCACATCACACAGTAAGGACAGAGAAACTCATTTATCTTTTCCTAACAGCACAATAAAGTTCAGAAGTTGCATGTAACATGTTTGGTTAGGTCTGTTGTTCTCACCATTTCTTGGTATACCCACATACATTCAGAGACTTTAAGAATAAGCTATTTACTCACCAAGTTCACACATGGAGCCACAGCCATAAATCACAAGTACCAGATGGTAGACTGAGTTTGCTAATTGTAGTTGGACTTTGGGATCTCAGCCTCCAAGAATGACATTGGCAAATCAGAACAGATACGGGACATCAGATTAGGTTTGTTGTATGATTTGGGGTGGAAGGGATTTCTAAGGTCCTCCAATTCAAACACCTGCTGAAAGCAGGCCTAACTCTGAAGAAAGATCAGGTTGCTCAGGGCATGTCTTGCTCAAATAATACAGATTCTATAATCTTCATGGGCATATTCTATCAATGCTTCTAGTGATTATGATTAGCACTTTTTTTTTTCCTAATATCTTGTCATAAATTCTGTTGCAGCACTTTGTCATGGTTCCTCTCATCCTTTCAACATGCAGCCGTGATAACAGTCTGGCTCCATATTCTTTACAGACCCTCTTAAGCCGTTGAAGACAGCAATAAAATGCTCTCTTTTCCTTCTCTTCTCCAAGTGAGCAGACCCAGCTTCCTCAGCTTTTCCTTGTATGTTGTCTTTTGAGGAACGCCACATTTAATAAGTTGTCACACTTACAGCTGTGACTTCCATTCATAGGTCAAGCCAGATTTTCAGTCTCCTTTAAGACTCTCGATTCAGTCCATATCTTTCTAATTCAGCTACAAGGATGCCACGGGAGTTCAACTATTCTACCCTTACCCAAAGGTTTAGTCATCATAAAAGTCACTCATGCTGATTAGGCACAATTTTACCCTTGTCACATCTGTGCTAGCTGTTCCCTGTCACCTTCGTGCTCTTTATGCATCTGGACATGCCTTCCAAGAGGATTCAATTCATAGACTTCCCTGGTACTAGGGTGAGGCTAGGAACCTGCAGTTCCCCCAGCCTTCCTTCTTGCCCTTTTGAAGATGGAAAAGGTAGTTGTTTTTTCACAGTCAGCAGGAACCTCTCCATTAGGCACCTTCCCCAATTACTATCACTTTTCAAAGGTTATAGAGTGGCTCTGCAATGACATTGGCTGTCCTGGATATTAACCAACTTTCCCTTCNAACAAATCTCATCAAGAGTCACTAAAATTTATTTTTTAGTTATACGCTACAATGGGTTTTCTTTTACAATTAAAATTGCTGACAAGCTTAAGATCACATTACTTAAGTATCAGGTACATTGTATAAAATAAAATATCATTGAGAAATATAAATTAAATGTGAGTGTGCAATGGTCTGTCTTAAGTTAGTGAGGCAATATATTTTTAAATTTTTAGAGCAAGATATCCATTGTTCTGAAGAAAATTTTTGGAAGTTCCAAAGTATTTAAAAGTGCCAAAAAAGATTGTGTATTCAGCCTAGAAGGGAAAATATTTTCCCTTCCCTTCCCTTCCCTTCCCTTCCCCTCCCTTCCCTTCCCTTCCCTTCCCTTCCTTTCCTTTTTATTTTCTAGAGACTGCCAAAACTGTGAAGATTCAGTTTTATACTTAAATAGATGGAAAGAAGCCATAGAATTTGCCAGCCTGGTTGCTGAAATATAGGCTTTCTATTATCATCCCAGATAAAGTTTTCCACAACTGACCTCTTTTAACGCAGTACAATAGAGACAGAAAATTCAAAAGTCAGATACTTAGAAAATAAAGGCATTTTTTCACTTGTATAAGGTGTCTTTGCAGTTTATGTCATCATTAATTGTACCACTATTACCCTAAACAGATGTCTATTTTTATGCGCATATGTTTGAAGACCATATAAACTATTCTTTCTAAAATGTTGACCGTTGATATAATGATTCATTTCTGTCCAAAAATGTGTGCACTATAATGAGCTGCAGAACCAAAGCATGCAGTAGACCTGCATAATTGGATCTCATCTTGATAATTTGGCATACAATGCTAGTGACAAAAAATGTGATCATAATTGTCTGGTTAACCAACATGTTGGTCAGCTGGGGAAATGAATGGGTACTTGTGTTATAATAAATATTTTATGTATCAAAGTGTGAAAAAAAAGGTGATGAGATTTTTATTGTATCTTACCGTAGCAGTTTTCTGCTGCAGTATTTCTACTGTACTGCATACTGTACTGCATTGCATTTGTTGTTTGAAAAAAAAAAACCACAAAAATCAACCCCAAACTTTTCCAGGCTGATGTTAAATGATACCAGGACAATGGAAAGCAAGATTCAAAACCAGAGTGCAACGTGATGTATGTTGTCATTGACATATGAAAACTTTCAATAATTTCAGTTGATACAGGTGAAAAAAAAAAACTTTTCTATTCATATTCCTTATATTCAATTCAAGGGGCTATATTTTTTAACTTGTCTTGTAAATTAATAAGCTAACATGAGAAAGACCAATCCTGGCTCTATTGGTAACAATTGAAAAAATTCATTTGGCTTCATTGCCAATGATTGCAATTTACATATATCCTAATATAAAATAAACCAGATGAACACTAGGTTGATAAACAAGAGAAGTATGACCAAGAACAATTAAGAGGCTACAAGCTCCATATTCTGAAGCTTGTTCTATTCTATTCTATTCTATTCTATTCTATTCTATTCTATTCTATACCATTCTATACCATTCTATACCATTCTATACCATTCTATTCACATATGTGAAACCAAAAATGCAAGTGAGTCGTGTCTGCTTTGGCAATGTTGTTTTGTCATCCTCTTGGATCTCAGGGAAGAATTAACACTGACTTCAGCTTCAGTAGTGTCCTCCATAACAGAAAAGCAACGAAGAATTCCTCTGGACTCATGGAAGTGCTGCATGTCCACCAGGGGTGTTAAAACAAGCATAGAATCATAGAATCATAGAATCGCGTAGGCTGGAAGGGACCTTTCAGATCATCTAGTCCANTAGGCTGGAAGGGACCTTTCAGATCATCTAGTCCAACCATCAACCTAACTCTGACAAAAACCATCACTAAACTATATCTCTAAGCCTTATGTCTTCCCGTCTTTTAAATACCTCCAGGAATGGTGCCTCAACGACTTCCCTGGGCAGCCTGTTCCAATGCTTGATAACCCTTTCAGTCTAAAAATTTTTTTGAATATCCAGTCTATACCTCCCCT
>VYZM01011861.1:640-13877 GCA_013398915.1 Dromas ardeola | reverse complement strand
AATTTCCCCAGGTCGAGTCTGTTCTGCCCGTGACGGTAATTGCTGAACAATCTCTCCCTGTCCTTATCTCAACCCACCAGCCTTTCATTAGCACCTGGGAGGCTACTACAATAGTCCCCCCCAAGGGCCCCAGTGGTGCAGAAGAGCAGATATTGGGGAGGGGTCTTGATCCCTTGACACCAGCGCGTTACACCAGTGCTACTCTTCCGCTTTAATCAAGCAGAGCTGAAGGAGGGGTGGGGATTCCCAGCAGAGCAGGGGCAGCTGGGCTGGTGCCACCAGGAGCCGGTGGCCAGCTCGGGCCATCACTGCAGGACAGGAGCCGTGGGCTGCGAGAGACGGGAAGGTGAAACAGATGCACCAGCAAGGCCAAAGGGAAGGCGAGGACAAGATGCAAGGCAGAACGTATAAAACTGCCCAGAGATCAGCTAAAGAAGGCAAACGGATCCTAGAAGAGAGTAAAATGTGTCTCATGCCAGCCAGGAATGTATGGGGACAGTGACAGCAGGCTCTTTCTGTAAAAAGGCTTCTGAAAGCAGTTTTTAAGTAAGTCTGACTCAAGTATGCAGGTGATTTACACGTTCCCAGCCAAAATAAAAGACCTCAACATTTTCTTGGCTGGCATCAGCAAGGCTTCATTCTCTCCTTAGAGATGCTTTTCCTTTTTGAATGAACACAGCTGTGCCGTACGCGTTTTCGTTCAAACCGACCTGTAAAAACACGCTTCAGGATCCCTGAAGTCAGGAAAGCAGCCGGGGAGTGCACCTGAGTGCGTGCCTGCGGCGACCGTGCTGGCGATGGCCACTGCGTCTCCACTGGGACCAGCCTGCTGTAATGGACCTGTAATTACCTACTCCTTTGCTGGCTGATCCCACTACACTGGCCTGTAGCGAGCAGTTCAGACCTGTAATTATAATTTAAATGCTGCAAACTTCCAGCTGAGCAAGCCAACAACATTTATCATTTGGTATGTTGTAGTTACTGTGAAGAAGGATGCTCATTTCGGAATATTGCACCATTTTCACTATGCTTTTTTGCACTAACCAGATATATTTTTATTCGACACTATAATAAATTTATAAATCAATTTCATTTATTATCTCTCCCAGTAGAAATGTTTGGATGCCTTCCCTACACCTTTGACCAGCTCAAGAGCATAACCAGAAACTAGGAAAACCCCCAGAGACACGCTCCTCTTAGTGAATTAAGCCGTGTTTCCAACAGCCAGCTGTGGCAGCATAAATTAGATACACATGGACTTCGCACGGGGCTTCACAGAAGCATTTTGCGGATTTGCCTTGAAGATAATGAAGCTGTGATATGACACACGCAAAGAAAAAGCTGGGATGGGGACTTTCCTAGATGGATCTTACCTGACCCTGGACAGTTGATCTTTTGCGCTTGAGCGACATAAACTCTGTTTTATCCAGAAGCTATCTTCAAATGTATACATTGTGTTGGACACTGTCCTGTACAGAAATTTTCACATGCCGCATTAAACCACAAAAAGATAGAGACCTGCCAGCAACCGGGAGCGGTGGCCCAGTGCTGTAACCCTCGTTTCCTCCTGAGAGGGTAATTTCCAAAAGTCCTTACTAATTCTGGGAACTCTTGCAGATCTCCTGCTCTCGGTACTAAGTTTCATTTCCAGCACTCGCCCCACCTTTCTAGCTCTCATTTCCAGGCCATGTCATGACACAAGGATTTCATGCACCCTTCTCCCTTTTCTGTCCTTACCCCAACCCACAGGCTTCCTCCCTGCCACACCGGCTTGAAACTTTTTGAACCTGGCTTCTGCAAAGTCAACCCCTCACCCTAATTTAGCCCATTTGGTCCGAAAACATCCGTGTGTTTTAGTTCTCCTCTTCCTTCACCCCACTATGGCCAGGGCTTTCGGCACGGCGCTGCTCCAGCCGCTTTCCCTCCAGCTCCCCAGTGGCTGGTTTCCCACACCTGACTTTCACCGTTTCGTCCCCTGGGGTCTCCGTCACGTTGGACTGACAAGCAACGCGGCCACCAAAAGCACCTGTGCACACCCTGGTGACGGGATCAGGGAAGGGCTGTTTTGGAGGACCACCCAACGCCGCGGGCCAGGACGCAGCAGGTCGGGGGCCCTGCACCGAGCATCCCTCCCGTGGGACCTGTGCGTGGGTTTTGGAAGACAGAGAATCACAGACTGGTTTGGGTTGGAAGGGACCTTAAAGATCATCTAGTTCCAACCCCCCTGCCATGGGCAGGGACACCTCCCACGAGACCAGGCTGCTCAAAGCCCCATCCAGCCTGGCCTTGAACACTTCCAGGGACGGGGCATCCACAGCTTCCCTGGGCAACCTGTTCCAGTGCCTCACCACCCTCACAGGAAAGATTTTCTTCCTGATATCCAATCTAAATCTACCCTCTTCCAGTCTGAGGCTGTTACCCCATGTCCTGTCATAACACTCCCTGATAAAGAGTCCCTCCCCATCTTTGCTGTAGGCACCTTTAGGCACTGGAAGGCCGCTATAAGGTCTCCCTGGAGCCTTCTCTTCTCTAGGCTGAACAACCCCAACTCTCTCAGCCTGTCCTCATAGAAGAAGAGAAGAGACAGACCAGACTCAGGCCGACAGGAAAAGCCATGAAAGATGCATACGCACTTGGGGCGTTAATGTTACGGCTGCACCGCTGAGCAGTGAGAGCAGATCCAGCCTCCACCACGCAGAAGCCAAGCCAACCGGCCAGGTACAGTCCTCTCCTAGAAAAGCCAACGATAATTGACATCTTCATCCCTTCTGTTGCCGATGCCCAGCTTCTCATGGACATTTTCCGGCCCCTGCAGGAGGGATGGTGTTTCAGCAGCCCCGCTGATGATGACCCTCAAAGTGGAGTGAGATGTGGAGACCACAGCTGCTGCCAAACACCCCAGCGCTCCTGAACAGTAAGGAAATACCAGTTTGGCTGCCACGTGCCCTGCCAAGGGATGTTACAGAACTATTAATTCCCAAAATGACCTCTGGGCATATTAACACCTACTCTTTTCCAAACAGTGGTCACTGTGGGATCTAGTGCCTCCTTCCACTGCGAGCTGGTTTATTCACATTTCAATTGCTCAGAGATTCATCTACAGATGGTAATTTATCGTCTGCCTCCGCAGCTGAAACCACATCGTCTCAATCCCGCTGGTAGGTGCCGGCAGCCTGTTGGCGGTGTGCTGGCAGCCAGCCCCTGGACAAGCGACATAGGTCTGCAGCAACATGCTGCCTTCTGAGGGATTCAGGAAGGAGAAACGTGGATCAGACGCCTCGTTTCATCGCCTGCATATGTTGCTGCTGTAGAAATACTCCTACTAGACACATTCATGCTCATCTGCTGTGTGCATCGCCTAACAGATGGGACGTGTCCTACTCCCAGTCTTTTCTGGGATGGCCTGACGTGAACCACAGCGTCCAGCAGCCAGCCGAGCTGCTCACCCAGCCCGCATCCGCAAAGCCCGCCTGAGACTCCTTTGCATTCTTTTCTATATTTAGGAGATTCGTGTATACACAACAGGCAGGCAAAGCGTGGGAAGGGCCAGCAAACATCAAGACAAGTTCTGAGTTCAGGAATCCCTTGGAACTGTCAACAAGTCACAGGGAGGTTCTACGGGAGCTGCTAAAATAATGAGGGTGTGACAGAAGCTGTATCTACAATGGTTCTGTCTCAAGGAGCAAACGGTTATATACTTTGACTTCTAAAGACCTACTTGAACTCATCACCTCAGGTAGCGTTCTCATAGTCCCACCTGCAGAAGCCACTCGGGCATTAGCAGTTCTTCGGGCTCCCAAGTCACTCAAGCACTCCTGAGCATGAGGTAGGAAGGGACTCCTCTTGAGGTCCATGCTTAAATAAATGACTCTCCACGAACAAGAAACCTGAAGCGAGTTAAAATCCCGTGGCTCAGTTATTCCCTTTTTCTGGCAGCTGCTGGAGTGAGCTCCCAGGGCCAGGAACGAGCTCTGGAGAAGCACTGCGGCAGCCTTGTTGCCGGATGGTTTTAAACCACGGCAGGGATGCAGCAGGCGAAGATGCTGCAGCTCCGAAGAGGCCACACAGCCTGCGGAGCAAGTCGGGCTTGCAGCTCACCCTCACCTGGTCCACCGTGCCTTCCTGCTGGGACTCAGAAATGTCCCTCATACAAACAGGCCATCCGCCGGAGCAGCCTGTCCTCTAGCCCTGCAGCAGGTAGATACGGAGCAGCTCGGCCATCGTAATGCTGCTGCTTCCCTTTCTGTAGCTTCGGGTGGGCTTCAGCTGCGATAGGAAATCCGCAGGAAATGTTAAATGCCAATAAAGAGTTAGGATACATTTCAGAAAAAAAAAAAAAAAAGAAGGAAACAACCCAGAATCAACTGATGTATCATTTTTACAAAAAGAGTTACTAAAAATTTAATTTTAAGAAAACTTCATATTTTACTGAAGTACAAATACTGATATTACAGCACCTTTCGCAGATAGAAATAATTCCAGTGAATTCCACCCATCCTCGCAGTTTTTGCCTGCAAATGCTTCTACACACATGCAAAGATAACACAATCATACATCCACTGACGTGAAATTTTAACACACATAGTCCCACATGAACACTTTTTCATAAAAATGGGACTTTATCTATCAACCACTGACCTTAATACAAATCAAATAGTTGTCATATAACACCGTGGGCAGTAGCCTCACAATCGAATACCAATACAACATCCTCACTGTTAAAATCCAAACATTTTCAAGTGGGACGCCAGGGCTCCCTGAAGCCCCATGACAGCACCAAAGTCACCAACCTCCTGGTTTTCCGCCATCCTTCCGAACTGAATGTCCCCAGCGTTTCTGGAAATCGGATTACCAGTTAAAATGCCTTTGATATTCTGCACATTGCTTGTTTCATTTTTTTAACAGCATTCACAGCATTAGGGCGGTACTAATGAAGACAGAGATTAGAGAGAGGTGCCCTGCTGGACACTTGCCTACCTTTCTGGCAGTATTTGTACAAACAGCAACGCACAAGAGGGTGCAGGATTTATGGCGTAGGTAGAAAAAAGCAAGTAAAAGGTGGGAGAATCAGTTGCCCTCGGAGCCGGGGTTTGTCTCTCACGGAGCAGCACCCAAAATCCCGATGGGGTTCCTCTGTAGGGTAAGTCAGCATAAATGGGGTTAATTTATCCGGGGGATTTCCTGCAAGTGGGGTATTCCCAGGCGGGAAGAACTCAAATCCTTCTCTGAATGCATTCTGAAAGAAAGCAAAAAAACCACATTCAAACCTAACCTAAAAGATCAACAAAATACATGTTTCAGGTCAGTGGAGGGTGGTGAGAAGCAGCAGTCATATAAAAGGGAGGGCCCAAGGCTGGCTCAGGTGATTTGGCACAATGAGGACTTTTCTCCAATATGCAGATAACCAAAACTTTTCACCCACACCATCGTTTGCCTCAACATTTAGGGGGAGATATAAATAAAACTGGGGGACGTCAGCCGAACCACCAGCTCCAACTCATATGCGTCCCATTTCCACGTACATACTGCCACTGCTGTTTCAGGTCTTGATAAATAAATAAGCTCTCACTTTAAACAACACTTTTAACACTTTACCTCTCAAGAAATTGCAGAAGCACCACTGTAACTTTGGCCCTTAAACGCTTTTTCAGAGGACCAGGGCTAATAAAACATACATGTGTGTGTCCCTTGGTTGACTGAGAGCGCTGGTGGATCTTCTACCCAGAGCTGGGGCACCAAAGGGCAGAGGATTAACATGAGCTCAGACCGTGACCTTCCCCGCTCTTGACATCGACACGATACAGCCTCATCTCTCCAGCCTAAAAGCCAAGGCGAATAATGAAAAAGTAAGAGAAAAGCTCAAGGGTTTGGTTTATTTAAACAAGCCCTGCACTTCTGAAGGGGTTGCACCAAAGTGACCTGTTACGTAGCGTGCGGTGACTGGGATTTGAGTGTTTTCAATTGGCACGAAGGGCCCGACACACAGAGAACAAGTTACAAAAGGAGTTTAGCTTTTACTGGCCATTTTAGTTTGTGAAATGTCCTTTTTGCCAAATGATGCAGATAAAGCTGGAGATGCCAGATGGGGTGAGAAACAAACGTGAAGCAGGGAAGAAGAAAAAAAAACCCAGAGTAAAGCCAGCGAGGCACAGGCTGAACACATACTTCTGACAGACCAAGGGAAAGGCGTGGAAAACAGAATAGCTCACGAAGTAAGAAACTGAACATCAAATTAGCTATTTCCCTGTACTCAGTCAGCCTACATCAGTTTTTCACACACATTTGAGACCGTCAGAAACCACAGACAGAAAAAAATAAAAGCAGATTTTGTTGGAAAACAGAGATTACAAACTGAACAAACTACTAAAACCACCTCGTCTTGGGAATTTGGCTTAAACACCAGATTGAATCAAAGATAACTAATTTGATTAAGTAGAACAAGTTATCTAAATCCCTATTTAGGGAAAACACCGCCAGCAATTCAGCACTGTTTTGCAAAAGGCCTTCAACGTTAAATAGTTTCAACAAGAGCAATTCCTACAGACACATGGCACTTCTCAATGCAGCAAGAGCACGTTTGTCGGATGGGCGTCAGGGCAAGACAAGAAATTAAACTTAAAGGAAAATAAGAAGAAAATTTGCCAGGACGGCGAGGAATCAGGTCTGACCTGAACTTACCTGGTCTCTGACA
This sequence comes from Dromas ardeola, assembly GCA_013398915.1. NCBI lineage: Eukaryota > Metazoa > Chordata > Aves > Charadriiformes > Dromadidae > Dromas > Dromas ardeola. The sequence continues at coordinate 7,186 of VYZM01011861.1, read as the reverse complement.
GACGAGTTGGGCTACAGATCCTAGTAGCACTGCCTCTTTCTTGCAGCTTGCAACGGCATCTCCGGTTCTTAAGAAAAAGAATTCATTTTTCAACCCCATCGCGACAGCGTGTACTGTTTGCCCAAATGTTAAGAGACAGCGAACTGTAATTTCAACTCTCATCCCATTGTAATGAATGGGACTTACTATGGCCAGCATGAATCACTTTGATAACACACATAATTAGTTTTATAGAAGTTTTAGTATGTTATAAAAGTTGCTGTATCACTTGTATTCCCCCAGGGCTCTCTTATAAAATGATTTTGTTACAGCTGTATTCCTCTTGGAACTGAAGTGTAGACAACTGAGCACATCTGTAGGTCAAGAGAAGCACGGTAAGCCAAGACATTCAAAGCGATTCTGCTGCCTTTTTTGTTTCTAAAATCCGTGTGAAGAAACGCGATCGCTTCTGGAGGCCAGCGTTATCAGCTGTTCAAAGCTGAAGATGCTCACGTCCTCCCAGGCCGTCACTGAGCTGCCTCACGGCTGCCGAGAGCAGAGGCTGCGGCTCGGCTACCAGGAGCTGGGGCGGCTCTCAAATGACCTTGGGGGAAAGTGCTCAACAGGTATACGTAACGTAGGTCTTTAATAACTTCATTTGAGCTATGGAAATTTATCCTGGATGAGGATTTCGCTCCATACAGAGGGCTGCAAAGTGAGTTAACCTGATTCCACCTTCATGAGGAAGAAACGTGGCATTGGTAGGAGTGTGCACTACGTGGCACCAACAACCCTTTCTGACTTTCTAAGCGTTTTTTTCTTTTATATGTATTTTTGACACTGAGAGTAGGCTGTGATTGAGACCTTGTGACTTCTGAACGGTACCGTTAATAAACAGGCTTTATTTTTAACAACTGCCCTGCTAACCTGTTGTGAGTATGCTAGAGGAGCTCGATGAGCAAGGATGCTCCAAACATCAGTCAAACACAGGCTTCTGACCATGCTTAAGGGACAAGCTGTATATTCAAGCACCTACTTGATGAATTACTATTATTCATGAGGTCCAGCCGCCTGCAGTGTATTGGGAGCTGCTGTCCCGTGGTGTGCAACCGAAAGGGGCTCGTCCATCCCGACTTGCCCCGGCTTGGCAATGCTTCGCCTTCTCAGCGGGTCACGTTCGGGATGCTTCCCCACGGCCCAGCTCTCCCAACACTCATCTCCCGCGGCGCGGGGATGGCAGGTGAGAAACGCTGTTCAAGCATGAGACGCACTCGAGGCCATATGGGCACGTGCCAGTAGCAGCCGTGGGCAGGCTGGGAAGAACCTGCCACGCTGCCATTTTGCTTTTCCTCTGGCGTGATGGTCACAACCACCAGGTCAGAGTCACAGCCCGAATCACCCCTCGCCTCCCCCTGCCCCCTCGGGTCATGCCCCACTGCCGCTGTAAGGGCAGAGGGAGAAGGGAGCCGTGTGGAGGTGTCTAAAGGAGGGGGCTGTAAGGAGTTGGAGGGACAATAGCCAAAAGCCACTTCATAAAACCCAAGATGTCCCAAAGATCAACTAAAAGCATCTTCTGCAACAAAAATGCATGTGCAAGAGCTGGTTCATCCCATCCTAACACAGGTTGGATATGTCCCATTTTGAAGGCACTTGTTTCTTCTCATCAAGCGCGAAGGCAGCCAGAATGGCAAGCTTTAGCCCTCTACAAATTGCCTTAGAGGCTACAGGCTCAGAGGCAACTGCTTGGCAAGAGGCATCCCACTCCCTTCCCTCTGTACGTTTGAATCTACACACCAGCAGAGCACCGGCTCCTCATCCTGTCAGATCTTTATCGGCACTTCGCTTCTGGTTGAAGCATTTTGTATTTCACAGATTTTTTGGATAATTCCTCCGAACGACAAACCGTAACTATTTCCTACAACTGCGCAGCTCCGGCGTGCCGCGGCGCTCCGTTTAAAGAGCCATCTGTGGAAGAGCAGCCGCAGCAGCCGACTTAAAAGGTAAACAAATCCCAGCCTGGGGAAGATCAGAAGGGCCGACGGGCAGTCCTGCTGGTGCTGATTTATACTTCCTTGTCTTTTATCTCCTTCCCTCTCCTCCCCGAGCATGCTAGCTGCTCTCCAACGGTCCTTCTCCCAGGCAAATCCATGTGCTTGTTTTCGGCAATTGTGCATTTTCAATTCTCAAGTTCTGTAAGTAAGTCTTCTAATTTTAATGTAATATTGCCCTTTCGGTATACTGCAACTCTGCCAGGGTAAAGCACTCACTTGAACTCGTTCCCAACAGCACGTAAATAAATCCCTGGCTCTGGGAACAGAAAATCTCCAATGCTTTGCCCAGAAGGCATCTGAAACGGCAGATGCACGGTGCCTCCCACTTAAGAGCAAGCAGAGGACACGCTTTGGCTCACACCGCTTTTCCAGCTCTCCACTCACGAATCCTTCCCTAGCCGTGAAGCCGTCAGCAGGACACTTGCCCTGCTGGCAAAACCTCCTTCCGAAGACACTCTCTTCATTCATAGCTCGTAACACCAGAAAAGACGGCTGTCCCCCAGCGGAACTGAGGCTACGGGGCTTCTCTGAATGAATCTGAACTAGGGCATATTTTTGAGAAAATAGTCCCGTTTTGATGTACACTCTAGTGCTGCTCAGTCAACCCCAGCACCGTCCTTCATGCCTGTTCCAGTGCTCAGTTGCCCCTGCTGTCAAAAAAAACCCCTTAAAAATTAGGGGCAAATTTGTCTAATTTCAACTTTCAGCTGCTGGCTCTTGTTAAACACTTGTCAGACCAATGTTCAACTTCTCATATTTCTGCTTCTGTATCACGATTAAGATATTTTAATCTACTGATAAGCTGAAATGTGTATTTTGTGAGCCATCAATACTGCTGTGTTACAATGATCTGTCCTCTTCGTTTCTGTCTTAGTATCATCTATGACACTAAGCTGCGTTGTTTTGATATATATCGATTTTAAATTTTTGCACACTGATTTAAGTCTGACCCACTGTACAAGCTGCTATTTAACATCTGTAGAAAGGAAAGCATTTTATCAACATATGATACGAATTCTTCCATCTGGCTTTCCACTGAACACAAAGCAGAAATACTTCTGAACACCTCTGCCTTTTCTGTTACGGACAGTGCTGTAATTTCCATTTTAGAGTTACTGCTTCGGAAAGAAAACTCTCCTCAAGTTTCTAACTCAAAGGTCGCTTTGCTTCTGTATCAAGCCCTTTTCATGCCTGTTTTCTGATCTATATTCAATTCTTCCTTGCCCTATTTCCCTTCTCTTCCCTGCCTTCTTCACTTAACCGCTGCCCTCTGCTCCTCTTATCTTTGTTGGGAAGGCGTTTAGAGAACATCATGCAGCACCAGCCGCATTTATGTCACCGGAAAGCAATTATTAAGCAAGATTTCAGTCTGTCTTAAGTGAATCAGAAAAAGAATCACATCAGACATGAAAAAAAGCAGAGCTGACACCTCAGACTATCAAACGTAATCCACGTGTGTTTTTCTGGTATGTCTTAATTATGTGTTATTATTCCAGGATTGCATAAGGGTATAATTTCTTCCATAGATGTTCACTACTTATTTTCTATAGCAGCTAAAATCCAAAACATAGTACAATTTCAGATTAAAAGCATGACGCTGAGTTACAGCATTATAAACCCAACTTTTGGATAGCTGGTTCAGCAGCCCCAGTGGGGAAATATGGAATGCTGGAAAAGGATTACAGTGGTTTTTACATTTACGAAGAGTCACTTTGCTGGTCACAAGAGAGGTCTCACATTACTGAACGAACACATATTTGCTGGAAAATAAAAGTCTCTCAAAAAGAAAAAAAAAAGAAAGGAAAAAGCATCAGACATTTGAACAGCTGGAAGCATTTTCAGAAACTACCAAAAAAGAGAAAAAAATATATTTAGAATAATATTTCCCTTTCTGTAGTAAGCATCGTAGCAGTGATATAATACGTTCCCAAGAGGCTTAATCATGTCTACTGTTCAATCCTCAAAGGTTGTTTCATAAAACAAAAATTAGTGGAGTCAACAGAGTTTCTTCACAAAAAAACTGACACTGTCGTTCTGAGTTATATTTATTTTTCTATCAGCTCCCATCTTCATCAAATGTCCAAAGAGCTGTGAATCTGTGACAATAAGCCACAGTCCACTGTGCTCTGGCAAAAGACAAGATTTTCTTCCTTTGGCTATATCTGGTTTCAGTATTAGGAAGATGCTGTTTGACGCCACTCTGATAAAAACTTGAAAAGACTGTTGTTTACAGAAGGATCAGGTGAGACAGTGAATTAAGGAAGTAATAGCAGCATAAACCAGTGTGATTACTACATATATTTTGATAAAGTATCTACACTCTAGAACCAACATCACTTCAATTTCTTTCAAATTAAAATCTAGGGGAAATCTCTTAATTTTAAATTCCCTGCTTATTCCGCCAATTATGATGCTTTATTTTCTTTACCGTAGTGCTCCCAGGGCCATGTCAGCACTAGGACTTTCTTTTGCTAAGTTCTTTTTGTCACAATAAATCTTTCAACATGTGCCAACTCCAGATAAACATTACTGGTAGTTTGCTTCAGTACAAAAACCAGACAACAAACACCACGAGGCTCCCTTAGCAACACCCTCGATTTCCCTTCAAAACGTACTTCAATTAAATACTCTACAAGGGGTTGTTCAATTTACTTTCATGAGCTATTGTATCTTTTGAGAACTTCCCATCTTCACAATGTGCTTTTACTCACACCTAAATTCACATTTGTTTAGTTTTTGAGTTGGTTGTTTCTTTTTTTTTTTTTTAATCACTGTACTTACTTAGAGCAAAACACCCACCTCGCTTGTTAAGCGAAACCATTCATTCTTTCCTCATGGGGACCAACTGCAGATACAGAACGTAGCGATTCAGACGTACGACACAGAAGCCCTGTTGTGGCACGTGTCTGAAAATACGCCCGCTATTGTTTAATCAAAACATTTCATATCTAAAAATGTCTAAGCCCAGTTCCAATAGAATGGCAGTGCTACTCATACAAGACAAATTCCCACCGTGCAAAAACAAAGGGAAAAATATCAAACGATACCTGATAGCAAAATTCTGCTAAAAAACAGGGGCCAGTCACCCAGTCTGCTCTCACTCTTATTTATCCCTTCCCAAACATCCATTTTTTTGAGTTCAGCTGTTTTATGTTTATTCTTCACTTGCTTCACTCCCAGCTATTTGCCCTCATCTCTCAGCCTTGGTTCTTCTCCTCTCTTGCTTCTTTCTCTGCATTTCCACTGAGCAGGACACTTACAATACTTTTGGTAACAACCTACAGAGGATCTCTAAAAGACAAGGCCATTTCCAGAGAAAAAAAATAATCTTTTTTTTTTTTTTTAAACAGGCACTCAAATACCATTTCGTAACTTATTTCAAGAGAAAAAGAAACCCCTACTGATAATATTTCCTTTGTTCATCACCCACTATATAATGTGTAACCTTAATCTGGTCCAGCCTGTACTGGAAAAACATCTTTCTTTTGAATGATTTTGTACCCCCTAAAACCTGCCCTCCTGTTCTTTAAACAGTTCCCCAACACTCGTCCACTCATCATTAAAAGGAAACTCCATGTGAACAAATATGCAGGGACCAGATTCAGGCCGTGCCTATGCAGCAACATTGCCAATATATTTTGATGGTAATTGTTCTCTGCAATGGAATCACCAAAATGCCTGCAAACTCATACTCACCGAAACACAGAATCATAGAATGGTTTGGGTTAGAAGGGACCTTAAAGATCGCCTAGTTCCAACCCCCCTGCCCTGGGCAGGGACACCTCCCACTAGACCAGGCTGCTCAAAGCCCCATCCAGCCTGGCCTTGAACACTTCCAGGGATGGGCCATCCACAGCCTCCCTGGGCAACCTGTTCCAGTGCCTCACCCCCCTCACAGGAAAGAATTTCTTCCTAACATCTAATCTAAATCGCCCCTCTTCCAGTTTAAAACCATCGCCCCTTGTCCTATCGCTACACTCCCTGCTAAAGAGTCCCTCCCCGTCTCTCCTGTAGGCCTCCTTCAAGTACTGTAAAGCTGCTATAAGGTCTCCCCGGGACCTTCTCTTCTCCAGGCTGAACAACCTTAATTCTCTCAGCCTGTCTTCACAGGAGAGGTGCTCCAGCCCTCTTGATAATTTTTGTGGCCCTCCTCTGGACCTGCTCCAACAGATCCATGTCCTTATGTTAGGGGCCCCAGAGCTGGACACAGTACTCCAGGTGGGGTCTCACCAGAGCAGAGTAGAGGGGCAGAATCACCTCCTTGAACCTGCTGGCCATGCTGCTTTTGATGCAGTTGGCCTTCTGGGTTGCAAAGTGCGCATTGCTTGCTCACGTTGCGCATCTCATCCACCAAGACCCCCAAGTCCTTCTCTTCAGGGATGCTCTCAAGCCAGTCACTGCCCAGCCTGTATTTGTGCTTGGGATTGCCCCACCCATGTGCAGGAGCTTGCACTTGGCCTTGTTGAACTTCATGAGGTTCGCATGGGCCCACCTCTCAAGCCTGTCCAGGTCCCTC
>VYZM01011860.1:14938-34929 GCA_013398915.1 Dromas ardeola | reverse complement strand
CCCGCGGCCTGGGCTAGGGGCGGGGCGGACTGTGGGCAGCCGGGCTGTGGTGGGGGCAGCGGGACCGAAGCGAATGGCTGTGCGGAGCGGGGCCGTGGGGCGGGAGGCGGGGACCTGAGCGTTTGTCGGGGTCGTTGGCCGTCGGCAGGCCTGGCGCTGGCACCTTCCGCGCAGGGCTGGTGGTGGCTTGGCCAGCTGTGGCCTAGCGGGCGCCGAGGTACAGGTCAGTGTGTGTTAGTTGTTTAAGTCCGCTTAGGTGCGGTAGGTCGGCGTTACGTGGCTTCTGCGGGTGTTTCCAGGCCAGTTTTGTTCTCCGTGACCAAGATAGTTGACCGTGCCTGAAGAGCCCACTCAGGCATGACCCAGAGGCCTTCCTCCTACCTGTGAAAAGTCCCCCCTTCCCCACCAGAGCCTCTGAGGAGAGCTCTTATGTCCTTGGTCTTCTGTGCGGCAGCGTCCAGCCCTTCAAAATCTAAAAGCTGGTTTGGATGATCCGTATTTTGTATCGCCCTGTTCTGCGTAGGTTTTGCAGCAGGACAGCAAGTGGAAGTGTTATGTAAAAATGTTTTAAGTAGTTCTAGTTTCTTAGGTAGTTTCTGGTAGAGACATAGGCCCTAAATTACTTGTATATCTTGTACTGGTTGTTATGGAAACTCTTGTTGATTAAGTCAGGTTTTGTACATCAAGCTGATATGGCTATCCATTCATTCTTATCCTCTTCTGTTCCCTTTCTGTTTCACAAATGTTCGTGAAACTCCACCGTGTACCAGTCTAGGGAACTGAGCTGAGACAGCAGCTCTGTAGCAGCCTTAACCACAGACACCACTGCTGTCTTTCCTTCCTTTCTGCCCTGGCTGTGGTTGCTCATTCCCTGTCTTACCCCACTTCCACCGTCACTAGAGCTTCTATGAGCCATCTACAAGAAAATCTCGTGAGTAGGAAATCAGTGAGTAGTTGTCTGTATGTTCAGTTGCCTGAGCCAGTTCAGGAAACAGCCAAATTAAATGTTATAATTGATTCAAGGGAGGAAAGAGAGGAAGGCTAGGAGGACCTTAGTGAATAGATTGGCTTGGGCTACTGTAGGACAACTGTCAAAGTTAAAACTTTTTTTTTTCCTCAGTTCAGTCTTAAAACAGGTCAGTTACCCAGTATGACACATCAAGTGGCTATAGAAACAGCTTGTACTGTCACAGTTGAAGGAGTGAGTCTGCCTCTTTGGGCATTAATGCTGGCTTGAAGTGGCTTACAATGACTGTGGCAAAGTGGCGTAAGGTACCCTAAAATGTCGCTTCTATATATGAGGATTTAAAGCTCAGTTTATTTTTGTGGAAACAGAAGCTGAAGCAATATCCCATTTTAATGTCAGCTCATCCCTGCATCCTGCATAGATTGTTTGTTCTTCCAGACACACTTCTGAAAATTCTGTCTTAGTGATGCAGATCTGTAATTCTGTCATGATTCACTCCAGCCCTTCAAACAGTTATGCTTTGTTTAGTCACATGGAAAAGAAACCATTTTTAAAAATCAGAAACTACTGTAGACGAAAAAATGAAAGTTACTAATCTGATCTCAGTGTCTTGATTTTTACAATGGAATAACTTTGATTGGTGCCAGACATTTAGCAAGCTATGCAATTATGTTGTTGGGAACTACATCCCATCTGTGTTCTCCCTGCTATTATATCCACACAGAATCTCTGTTTGAAGGCAGTGCAGGCTGTAGCTCAAAGCTGACTTTAGGTGTGCATCTGCCTGGCAAAAAACATGGGATGAAAGATACTAAAAAATGACTTAATAGTTACGAAATCCGGAAGATATTTTTGCTGGTCAAAAACGACAGGGAGAAATAAAATATATGTGAAACGATAGAAAGCAAATAGCATGTAATAGTTTGTGTTTTTTCTGCCTTCCAGATTTGGCACCCACAAATTCCAGATACCCTCATGGTCAGCGTTGCTGGTAATGGCCAGGTGATGAGCAAAATTCTGGACCAGTGAAACCAAAGACAAGGCAAGGTTTGGAAATGTTAGTGGAGTGTGGGAAGGCAGTGATAAATAATGTAGTTTCTAGGTGCAAACAAAAAAGGAGTGTGACAAGTAGTGAATTGCAGTAGAAATAGAAGAAGCGGCTTTGAGGCCAAGTAGAGAAGAGAGAAGTTTCTGGGGAAGAGCAGAAGTTGAAAATTATGTCGTTTTGTGATGGAAGTACTGAGTAAAGTGATCTTTACTGCTAGAGTGCATGGCATTCATCTGATGCACTCCCTCTGCTTATCTGTTGACTAAAGTACATCTGTTGAAGTTGGCAGAAGATAGAACATCTTTGGTTCTTTGGGTCAGGAAACTCCTCCTGGAAGAGGTCTGGGACTTCAGTGGCAGCTGTTGTAGGTCTCAGACTCAAAGCCAGAAGGATTCTGGCTTCTCCAACACCAGTCTTGAAAACATACTGAAGATCTCATCAGAAACCCCCATGACTGTATTTTTTGCCTCAAAGTTCCCATCCACACTCCATTTGAACTTTGGTTTTGGTTGGGGCTATACACACACATACACACGTATGTGTTTGTTGCGCTTCATTTTTGCACAAATAAAGTTTTTGTTTCCCACTTGATAAAAATACTTTTTCCAGCATTCTGATAGACTTTAAACCTCCTCAAATATGCCAAAGAGTGTCTTGAAGACTTAGTGCTCAGGCATCAGCAAGGTGTGTGCAAAATGTAGCATCCGCAATTCCAGTAGAGCAGAAACCCTAGGATAGCAAAAGTACTCACAGTTTTGTTGACATATCTTACATATCTATGAAAGTTTTCTAAAAGCTAAGTCCTCTGGGATGCACCAAGCCAAATCAAAATTTAAGGCTCACAATTCGTATTATAGAATGTATATATGCTGTTTAACAGTCCCCCAGCATAAATATACTAGATGTTTTAATGCTTTCATCGGTGTTGGGAACTAGTTCACATTCTGCTATTCACATTCTGCTATTGATAATTATCTGTGTTCTCCACTTTTTAAATTTTCCATTGTGGTCCTTGCTTTTCTTACAATCACAGCTTTGTGCAAACATAATGCTTATTTTGCTCACATTGAACTAGCAAAGTCCTGAATTTCCTGTCTTTGCAGGAGACCCATCAAAACATACAAGGAAACAACACTGTAAAAAGAATTGTTTATCATCTTCGTAATATATTTTCTTGAGCAGACACTTTTAAGACGTAGACTGTCCGTACTGTGACCGAAGCAATAGCATATTCCAGATATCCGTAAATTTAGTTTCCCTGTGTTGTTGGTGACAGTGTAGCCACTGAAGCACAGAGCTAAATACCGTCTGTGAAAGCTGCCTGGGAGCTTGTCAGGAGTCTATGTGGATTGCGCTCCAGGCTGCTGTGGCAACGCTGTGACTAGGTCACCCGGCTAGTAGGTGTCCCAGCTAATCTAAAGCTACCTCAAGCATCTCTACAGGCCATGGTGTTGGCTGCGTGATAAACATGCTGGTAGAAACAAAACACAATACGGAAACCGTGTAGCAGATGATGTGGTTTGTATTTGGGTAATATGCGTGCTTGCTTGTGTTATGTATGCTTTTGGTTTTATTAACTTTAATCTTAGGAAATACCCTTTTAACAAAAGCACCTTTCATAATCAGTGAAGGTATGCTTTGATACTCAGATATATAAGATCTTCTAAATTCCAGATTTATAATGTATTCATGAAGAGGAATTGCAAAGTTCTTTTTTTCCCTTTAGAGCAAAATTTGACGTGAGTCCTTAGAGATCCGTATTGTTCTTACGCAGTTCTAATTCAGGTTGAGATTCCATTTGAATGTCATACTGCAATTGCTAGGTATCACCTAAAGGGATTTAAGTGATGACATCTTTTTTCTTTTTTGTTTTAAGTGAGCAGCCTTAGTTATTTTAGACATCAGAGCAACGTTATTTGTCAATACAACGAGCTTGACTGTGAAAGTTCTGTTTTAAAAATGAACTGTAGATCATGCTTGGATAAAACCAGATTAGATAAGAAACTCATCTTTTTAAGGAATATAATTTTACCACATTTCAGTTGCCCCTTTTCAATAATGCTGAATTCTGTTTTCTTCAATCTTACAAACAAAACTGTAAGGCTTCAAAATTAAATGGCAGCAGGGTGTTCAGTTTTGTGATAAGTATCTGCATTAGTAAAAATGGAAAGAGAGCCTGGTGATTTCCTCCCCCTCCCCGCCCCCCCAAATCTAGTCAGATCTCTTGTGTTGAATTGTAGGTTTTACAGTGGCTTGCTTTGGAAAGCTTTATTTTAATTGTCTGTTAGGACATCATCTATTCAGCAGCTGTCTGGTTAGGCATAGAACTTGGTAACTTAGGAAACACTACTGAGCCTTTTTCTTTCTAATTTTTCTCATAGGCATAATGAAGCAGTGAAGAGAAACTGGAGGAAATAGAAAAAGAGAAACTTTCTGAAATATTTGGACAAACTACATATATATGTAGTAAAATCTAGAAAGGTAGGATATTTTCCTGTTCTGTTTTGTTTAGTAAACCTCATGGCAAATGAAAACCTCTTTCAGAAGTCTCAGTGGGGTTGCAGAAGTAATTTTGTATGTTAAGGAGGAATGCAAAGCCTAAACCATGTTCTGTTAAGTGAGTTCTGTGGAGTCTTACCAAATTCTACTAGGCTTTTCATGATAGGATTTTGATGAAGGCAGATTGCCTGTGAGTTCTTCTTCACAAAGCTTCCAAATCCATTTAACGGCTGCTCAGTTTTATAAAACAGACGATGTAGAAGACGACAGTAGCTCCTCATGATTTCAGGGTTAGCTGCAGTTTTGGCTTCTTTATCTTCACAAATATTAAGTATTTCTCTAGGCATGTGGAGATTTTATGCTGTTCCCTCTGGAATGGAAGTCTACAATGAGTAGAGAATCTTAGCCTTTTTTTTTTTCAGCGTGAAAGCAACACGTTAAGTGATGTGCACTTCACAAATACAAAATCTGCTGGCAGAAAGTAGCACAGCTATTGTCTGTAAGGACACTGGGTTGTAAGTTTGTTAGGCATTATATAAAAGGCATTAAAATGGAAAGCAAACATTTGCATTTGAGCTTGTAAGATGTTTCTGCTTCATGTAGAATTCAAGTAAATAGAAACTATATGTTTCACAGTGGCTGCTAGAACTATGTTCAATAACAGAGTTCAGAACAAGCACAGCTGAACTGTCTCCTAAAGTTTTTGCTTTCATAATTCAGAGAATCTTAATATAAAATTGGGATTCTGATATCCAGCAATACAATCCTCAAATTTTCACTTAAATCTCAAAGTCTCCAAAGTATTTTTTTTCATTCTCACCTGTGAAGTTCTTTATTCACATTAAGTTCTCCATATTTCTAGAATTGTTTGCAGGCCTTTTTGTGGATCTAGCCATACAGATTCAGTAGAAAGCTGCTTTATTTTTCTGTGTTGTTTTAATAGGTTGAAAGCGTGTGGAGAGCATGGGTTATGATATTGAGCGTTTCGTTGGCTATGTTAATGAAGGGCTATTATGCTCCATCTGCCGTGATGTGTTAGAAGATCCGTTACAGGCTCCTTGTGAACACGCTTTCTGTACTGCTTGTATACATGGGTGGCTTGTTCATCACAGTAACTGCCCTGAAGACAGACAGATGATTGATGTATCTTTGCTGCGACCTCTCTACAGGTATACAATAATCTTGCTGTATGTTGAAATTACATGAATTTCTCAACTTTGCTTGCACAGCTTCATCTCTTGTCGTTTACTGTCACTCAGATTGTCTTTATCCAGTATCCCTATGGCAGAAACTGATCACTTGCATGAAAGCATTAGCGTTTTCTATTTATTGTAACTAACTTTCAAGGTATTAATATTTCAAAGTGGAAAGAACACTTAGTTTGTTCTCCACCTTTTTATATCTTGAATGCTGATTCTAGGTATCTGTCTGGATATTATTCTGAGCGTCTTCTACAGCACCAAAACTTTCTCATACTTTTTTAGAAAAAGCAGGCAAAGGAACTCTTGACAACAGTCACTAAACACTGTGTATCTTTTGTTTTTCTTTTCAGTCTTACCTAGATAGTGTAGTGGAATTTGTAATGAGCAATTCCTGTTGATATGAACCAAACTTCTCGCCTTCAAATGCTTTTTTAAAAAGGTCTTTAGTCATAAGAATATGACTTGAGCCACCTCGTCATGTAAAGCGGGCTGTTTTCAAAAGTGTCTTCCGTAATTCCTTGCCAGCACACAGTGTTTCATCAGTAGACACTGCTTGCTGTTTAACCCATGCGTTGTCTAATCTTGCTCAGATTAACAGTTACGTTGTGTTTAAAACCTTCAGCCACAGATGTTAAATTAACTTCGTTAGTGCTCCCAGTATTTTTGTCTCTAATGAGATTTTACTGTGTGGAAGGTTGGAGTATAGTGTAGACTGAAGCCTAGAGTTTAATTTATGGACTGTTTTGTCTGTACTCACTGTAGTCATTTTGGTTTGGCATGTTTACAAACACAAAACTTAAATGATGAATGAGTAGCCCTGCTGTTTGTTATTGGTAGTATCTGCTGAGCTAGTGAAAGGTCAGGGTTAAAAATTTATTAAAAAATAAAGATTTCATTTGCACGTTTAATTTTGGAGACTGAATTTTCCATTAATGTTGTTTCTTTTAAGCCCGTTCTTTTCGAATATGGTCACTTGAATTCTGGAAAAAAAAAAATAAATTACAGTGGTTATTCACAATTTTTCCTAATGGAGATTAGAATCGTACTTTTTTTTTCCCCCAAAAGCTGAAAATACAAATTTTTCAATAATGTTCCCAGATTTAAAGACAAATTATTTTTTGTTGCACATAGATATATGAAAAATGATTTAAACCGTCTTCAGCTACATTGCAAAAACAGAGAGTATGGCTGTGGAATGGTTTGTTCTCTGGAGTCTATAGACAGGCATGAAAGGGAGTGTGAATACAGTCAGATACCTTGCTCCAATGCTGGTGAGTAACATTAAAAGAAGTTGAATCCTTTATATTCAGAAAACATGTGTTTGTCATCTTTCTGTCAAAAGAATGGCAATAATGACCATTATTTCCAAACAGAAATTCAAAGCTTTAACATGCTTTTTTAGCAGTCTTTTTGAACAAAATGTTACTGATTTATGGCCATTGTGATCATTAGCAACCATTTCTTATCCAGGAGCTAATCAAAATGAATGAGAATGGTGGACATCAAATTTATGAAAATCCAGTAGTGTGTTTGTTTTGCTTTCTGTCAAGTTATGAGTTTGTCTTTCAATTTTGACTGTTCATTTTGATATTTACATAAATGTAATAGCACCTATGGAATGCCTATGGGTCACAATAAAATGTCCAGTTCCCCGGTGCATGTGCTCACTCTTGTCTTGTGTTTTTAACAAAAACGTATCTTGAAAACGAGAATTGTTTTAAGCTAAGTTCTGGTTAGAATTGGTGTGTTCATGTTAAGGTCTTTATTTAGAAGAAACCTATGCCTCCCGAGGAAGAAACATACTGCTAAAAAGAAACATCCTGTTAAAATTTCTCAGTCAGTTTTATTCAAAATGTCATATGTTCCTAGACAAAGTTAATTTCTAATTAATGATGCTAAGGGTGTAGTCAAGTCTGACATCATAATTAATTATAACAAGATAAAGGAGCTAGAATTGCTCCACTGGAAGTTATCATTTCTCTCAGCAGTAAGTGACTCCTGCAAATGCTTCAGATTCACCTGTTTTACTTTCTCCAGAAACAGAGGCATTTATAGAGTTATCACACCTTATCTGCGATGTCTGATGTTCAGGCTGTGAGGGCTCTTACATCTCTTGAACGCTTCCTCAAGAGTACATCAGAGTGTATTCGGAGCACCTCCAATTACAAATCGTTATATTTATTAGTAAAGCCCTTCTAGAGGGCTGTCGTTTGTAACTTTCTGCTATGGTTGGTTGTCAAGTTTCATTAATCCATTGTTTCAGTTTTCCTACATCTATTTTATCTTCAAATGAAATGGAAGGAGCTATAGTATATATTACATCAAACAGTGACTCAAAGACTGAAAATTAAGACTACAAACTTCAAAGTTTAGCCTGTTAAATGTAGCAATAATTTATACAGTGATCATTTTTGGTCCAGCACATTTTATACTACAGACTTGTAAAGTTTTTGTCCTAGAATTTCTGTGGAAAAGTTTCTATTTTTGCATCAGATACTAAATGTTCATAAATAAATGTTATTGTTTATGTAGTCTAGTATGTTATACACAGGCCCGACCAATCGTTAGGAAAACAAGGTTATATTCTATCTCACCAACAGTTTTACTACGTGTCCTTGGACTTTTTTTCTAAATTTGATACATAATGGGTTTTTTTTACGCACGTGCATTCTTTTTCAGTTCCAGTCATGACAATCTGTGATGGCAGTGCAGGCAAGTCACTACAGTCTTAGCTTGGCATCAGTGGTGTTGTTACTGAAGATGATTTAACGCCAGACCAGTGGCAGCAGACTTCACAGAAAATACCTTCTTTTTAATACATGTTTTCAGTTAATGGATAAATACATTAATGAGACTTTTTAAGAGCATTTTATTACTAGTATGTGTGTTACAACTATCACATTTCGCATTCTAAAGAAATCACTTTTTTTCGTTGCTTTAACAGATTGACAGTTGGTTAGCTCAAGATACTGCAGCTCGTTTGCTTGACTGTTTTTGTTTGGGGTTAATTAAAATGCTTTTGTTAGTTGTAAATGACTGGCTTGCCTTACTGTTCCCTGTCCAGGTTGCACAGTTCAGATTGAACGACGCAACTTAGATGGTCACCTGGCAGTGTGTGAATACCGGAGCCGTGAATGCCCCAACGGCTGTGGTTACACCATTCTCAGTGCAGAAGACACACAGCATAATTGTGTGGCAGAGCTAAGAACCGAGCTAGAACTTCTTCGGTACAAATCTTCTGTTTCTTTGATTTTGTGTTAGTCTGGGCCTAAAATCACTGCATAAAGCACTTCAAATACTAGCACTGTATTCCAGTATGTGTTAAATAGTCTTTTAATTACTTGATACTAATGGGCCAGAGTATTATTATGGGTCAGCATAGACTTTAAATTCTTACTGTTTTGAATTTTTTGCTGTTATTTTTTTGTCCAAGTTATCATAAATCCTAAAATACCATTGCTTGCTGTTGAACTGCAAGCTGACTATATAAAATGATAAAATATCTAACAAGAACTGGATTGAAGACGGGAATTTCATTTTTCCATTGGCCTGACATAGACCCAAGGTCACATGATATGTTTAGTTTATAATTTTTTTTACAAATCCTGAAGATAAAATTCTGTTATTATTTTGTCAGCTACAGACTGATAGATTAAAACTCTGAGGATCTAATTTTCAATTTTAGTTAAAGTCCTGGCTGATTAATAACAATTGATGATAACAGTTGACTCTTCTTAACGGCATCCTCTTTTTACTCTTCAATATGTTTTTGTAGCTTTCCCTGTCCATGATGTTCCAGTTGGGCTGGTTTTTTCCATGCTCCTTCCCATTTCTATCTTCCAGCTCACTGTCTAAGTCTTGTGGTGTTGAACGTTGCTGTGAAGTCAGGCTCAAATCTGTTTTAAATGCATTAAGACAAAAGGGATTCTGTTACCTAGTTTCTGAACTCAAAAGGCTAATGTAGTAACAGCTAGGTTTTGGCTGTGAATCCATGTTAGTGATTAACTTATACTAATTTACTGCATACTATCATTTAGTGTCCACCATAAAAGTGACAAGATTACATGTTTAGCAATACTACAGTGTTCGCACTTTTTATCTTGACTGCCTGTGCTTAGTAATACTAAACAAGCACATACGTAAGTAAAAGGCAGTAAGTCGTTTAAAGTCATGAATACATGATCTTGAGCTCACAGAATTATTTCAGGAATATAGTAGAGTTGTCCCCTATATAGGCTGTCTGTGGTCACTTTAGTGCCCCCTGGGCACATGCACTTTTTTATACTAGTTTTATTTAAATTAATAAATAGTACTGTCACGCCTCTAGAGAGGTGTCCTGTAGAGTATGATGGGAATCAGATCAGGCTGTTTGGCTGCAAGAAGGCTTTCTGGAATTTGAAAGTCTTTTTTTTTTCCATGCTTACAAGACCTAACAAGGAGAAATAAACTTTTTAGGTCAGAAATGATTTGCAGAGTGGAGGAAGCAAAACATGAGATGGAGTCAAGGTTAGATTCACAGAGAAGGCATATGGTCCAAAAAGAGAGTATTCTGCAAAATGAAATTGAAGAACTAAAGGTAAATATGACCATTTTATGTTCTTTTTTTTTTTCCCCTCTCCTAACAGTCTAGCCTTTTGCTGTTCCCAGTACTAGTCTCTTGTTTTGTTAATGTAGTCTCATACAGATGAGCGTTACATAAAGTATGGGAAGCAAACCCAAAGGTGTTGGCACAGTGCTTTGCCTAGGCTAAGTAGCTGTGCTGAGAAGCAGGCTGAGTGCTGTATTCGTGAGATTTATCTACTTCAAATTCATTTGGAGCTCACATGGACACCCCTGTACCAGGGCTGCATTGTTCTGTGCGTACATAACATCACCAGATCAGTCTGAAACTCATTTTCAGTGGCTCAACATGGGGCATACATCACAAATTGGATGTAATTAAATATCCAGCTCCTTTTTTAGTGCTGTCCGAAGTGGCTTAATGCAGTGCTGACACAGAGCCCTGCTGCAGAGAGTGGTATTTATGCTATGGTTCAGCTGTGGTCAAAAGGTTGGAAAGTCGCACTGTAAACTTAATCAAGTAACGAGGAGGGCCATCTTTACCTTCTCATTCATCCGGTTCTTCTTATATCACAGAATAATGGTTTTTAAAGCCCAAAGCAATAGATGTGCTTTGTAGTTTACATTTATCTTTTTACCGGATTTGATGTTAAATCCTTGAAGACTGTATCTGAATGTAACCAAAACCTTATTTTGTTTGGGGTCTTGGAATACAAAATTTAAGCAGCAACTGGATAAATCCACTGCTTCTCATTATACTTTGTAAGAAACTTTTTGCACTTTTAGGAAAACTGCATTGGAATCTTTGAAACAAGACCATCTCAGTAGGTGAATGCTGGATTGTGTCTCAAATTGTTTACATTTGTTCTGCTGTCAAAAAATTATTTCAGTGTTGCTTATTCTTTATAATCCATCACCCTACATGCATGGACAATTCAACTTCGTACCACCATCATTAGAAAAGAGGTTTTTTCTTGCAGTAAACTTGTATTTGCATTTCAGAGTCAGATGTCGCGAATGATGTCAGACGTACGCTCTCTGATGGCTGCAGAGAGACAGCACCGGCAAGAGCTGGAGCAGGCAGAGCTGGAAAAACGGGAATTAATGGAGCTGCTGAGGGGGCTGCAGAAGGACTGTCGATTAACTACTACAGAAGGAAGCAGGAAGTCAACAAATTTCCGCCCTCTAGCACGACTCGAGAGTGTAAAACGAAAACCTAGGGAAGTTACAGTTATCTAAACAGAAGTAAGCTCAAAAAGCGTTTTCTTATAATTTCTGTGACCACCTGGCAAACTTTTCTACTTTTTGTGAATGATTGGTAAACTGTATATAGTTTCCGATTTACTTGTTTTCTTTTAAAACCTAGATTACTACATCATTTCCTCTTAGGGCATAAAAACAAATGGGGGAATTTTCTCTTAGGGAACACTGGGCATTAAAACCAGTAACTGGCAAATACATCTTTAGCTAATGTTTTCATAAAAAGGGGGAAGGAGACTTGATTTGTTATCTCTTCAGTGCATCATTTATACGAGTCTTTCAAGCCTGAAAGCTAAAGCCTTTTAAAGTCAAAGATACTTAAAGATTGTTTCCTTCCTGGTCAATTATAGTCTGTTTAAGTCTAGTTTATGCTTGTACTTGAAACAGAAAGAAAACGTGATCATCAGTAATGACATTTGGGATGTACTTAATTTTGGGGAGAGTCAGTAATAGTATTAGTAAGTCAGTAATAGAAATGAATAGATTTTGTTTGTTTATGGTCTGTAGAAGGTCTATTTCAAAGGTGGAAAGAAAGCACTTTAAATTGCAATTCTACTGCTATGTAACAGCTTCAGGTGAGGTTGACACTTACTTTAGAGCTTCTCTAATTTCCCAGGCTGATACACACTTAAGAGGCTAATGCCAAAGCCCAAGGTAACAGAGTTGTCTAAAACCTTTTAAATAGATGTGTGAGTAACTTGGAGTTTGTGGGAGGGGATCTGCATTTTATATAAAAACTTGAAGCTTTTATATGTGAAAATATCAACTATTTCTACAGGGTCCTTAAGCTTAAGACCAGCCCATTTGGTACTCAGTATCTTTAAAGCATATATAAATATCTTGAGTATCCTTAATTTTGTTTTGGCAGGTTTAAGGCTACTTGAACATTAATATCCACAACAGATGAGTATTTGCACAGTCACTTGGACTTTGGACGTCTTTATTAGTACTCGAGTTTGCAGCTGTGTAAAAGCTAGGATTTTTTTTAACAGACCCACAAATACTGAATCAAGGGGGCATTTATCTGTAAGGACTGCACGAGAAATCTGTACAGTTCAAAGACTTTTCTCTCAACGTCTCACACAGCCTGTTCATGTTGTTTTCAGTGCTATAATTAAGCCATATTCTGTCCTCTGTTGCAGCTCTTCAGTGGAGTGTCTAGGGGAGAACCTGGCCTCCTGTTTACTGAATGTGCTAAATCAGTTTTGAACTTTCAGGAAAATGTGTGCAGGTACAACAATCTCAATAAGCTAGTTTTACAGTTTAGAAAGCAAGTACATTACTGTGCATGCCTTGCTGTCACTCGGAGCAATGTTTTTATGGCTAACAGCATAACCAAAGAGAGAGGCAGCAGCTTTCTTTAGCACATCCACTACATTATGAAGACTTGCGGTCAGAGCTGTCTTAATTTCAGGCATTAATAAATCCTTCTAGCTTGCTGTTTCTTTAGTACCACTGAAGCAGATGTGCACATGTTCAGGTCTTGCGCATTTAAAAACTGACAGAAATAACTCTTCTGTAAAAGGTTGGGGTTCTTTTCTGAAAGAAAACTTTCATAGGAAGAGTTATGTCCAAATATTTACTCATTTTCAGTCCTTATATTCTAAATTAAATTGCAGTCACGGAGAGTATTTAGGTCACTATAGCAGTCTCACCAACTCATGACATAGCACATCTCTTAAGCAGCCGTATTTAACAATCTGAAACGGTAAAACAGTAGCTATAATTTGGAAAGACCTTCACTCATACTAAATGTTCAGTGGTAAGTTCACATACATCAGTGTGCGTATTAAAGCTGTAGGTAGAAAGTAAGAATGCTTTTATTATCTTGTGTTCTAAATAAGCAAGCTGTTGGTGTCTGTGGTCTCTGTGCCTATTTCAGCATTCACACTAATTTTGAAGCTTCTCGGCAACAGCAGATTTCATGCTATTAGAATCAATCAGTGCTTTTCTGTGTACTGTAACTGTGGTTCTGTGATGTGACTTTATCTACTTTGCTTAATGTGAAAGAAGAAAATTACTTCAAATTCCTTTAGAACTCGGATGAGCTGGATCATCTCTCCCACGTTGGAGGGCAGTAATGATCACCCAATCTTTTCTGTTGGGACCACAGAAAAAAAAGCAAGGTATTAGCTCTGTGCTTTGCCCAGAATGGGATCTCTGCATTTGTTTGGTTTAGGAATTTCACCTTCTTATTTATGACTAAATTCCTTCTAGTATAGGAAGTAGGGTTTTTTTTAATATTTACTTAGCATTTCATTTGCTGTCTGTCCCCTAAGCGACAGGCATGAAACTGCGTGAGAAAACGCATCCTAGGTGGTAAGGAAGGACTTTCTGCTGCGCAATCCGTGTAGCTTCCAGTTGCCAGCTCTGGAGAGTCTGAACTTCCAGCGCTGAAGTGTGGCAACGCTTTGGGCCCACCTGATGCTGGAATGACCTGTCAGCTTGGCTTTGCTTTAGCACTTGCAGAGATGTTTTAAATGGGCACATAGTAGCTAATAGCATCTGATCCCTCCAGTTACTTTAATTCCATTCCTCTGTGTTGATAACTGTTCTGCACTTAAGATTTTCCTGTGCTAATGAACCACTCACAGGGTGGCACATACTGAAGTATGGTCATCGTTTTACCTGTCTTATAATTAACTAGGCTGAAATTAAATAGCCCGTTAATGTTAACATTTTATCTGCTTTTAGCTTTTCCAGTCTCGGGCATTGCACAGCTCTTAATAGCAGCTGGCAGAAGCAAGGGATTTTTTTTTTTCTTTCTTTCAAATAGTCTGTTAAACCTTTTTATAAAAACTAAGGGTCCAAACATTGTAGCAGACTTAGTGTAAGTGAAGACATTCACTTGGAAACGCTGCTTCCCTGGGCATGATCATATTTTAGGATTACAGGAGAGACGCTGCTAAAAGTGCATTGTGGGAGGGCTGCAGCACTGGGTTACTGGTGTTGGTATTCTCACACTAAATCACACTTTAATCAATTCCATTTCTTCCCAAGTGGAACCGTGCTGAGAGCAAGTGGAACTGTTACTCAAGTGGACCAGTAACTGTGCAAACAGTTGTATTTTTAGTTGCTTCCAATAGCGCTTTGCAGCTAGAAGAGGGAGAGCGAAGACTGGGGAGCCAGGAGAGGAGGAGTAAGCGCTGTCCCACTGGCTTCTCTCAGCCTGAGCTGCGATGCAGCTGCACCAGTCGCCTGGCTTACCAGGGTAAACGGCCAGCTCGTTACAATTAGCATAGCTTTAGAATTAAAAGGAGATTAAATCTTTATCCACAATTAAGTGGGTACAAAATGTAACAGTACCAAACCTGGGAGATTCGCAAACAAAACTCGCAGAGAGCAAGCTGTGAAATAAAGCAAGGCTACAAGGTATGACAAGGAGTCGAGCAAATCCTTATCCTACATTAAATTGGGTGAAAAAGAATAACACTAAGGATGTATTCAAGGTAATTAATATTTTAAAGGAAGTGGTTAAGTTTGTCTTTGAAAGAAAATCAACACTTACATATTTATTCTGAAGACCCAAGAGACCAGTTACAAATACATGTAAACTAGTTCCCTTAAACTGACTTCTCTCCACTCGAGAGGTCAAATTCGGGACAAAATATTGTTTCCTCTGTTTCCTTCAGCATTAAAGCTGCGTTCCCTGTTCTCGTGAGCTCCTCCCAAAGCAAAAAATTGTCATTGGTCTTGGCCAGCATGGAGCGTTGCTGCTAGAATTGCTTTACTTGGAGCAGAAAGAGTAATTTTGGGGAGAATTTCCAATGGAACTGAGAACCGTGTGTCTGAGTCAGGGGCGGGAGTGGCAAGGAAGAATTTTGCTGGACTTCCTAATTAAGGTGGCAGTTTTTAGTTGGTATTTTAGTACTAGATTAACAGTCTCATATGAGATAAATTAATTTAGTAGCACACATATACAGGAGTTTCTTGTCAGCACAGAAGGGAATGGAATTACACAGGCAAGCAGAATACATAATACAGTGACGTATTTTGACTGGCCAAAAGTGGTCTTATCTCCAATGTTCTTAGGTCGTTTTAAGAAGTTTAATGTATTAATAGATTAATAGATCCCATGTGGCAAACAGTTCCTAAGATTCATAGATTCATAATTAAATTTTCCATGTGCTGTCCTCTTGGGTGTTTCTGGCACGGTGCTTTTCTACAGCCGTTTGACTTGGAAGTGCTGGATGGAATTTCAGGGGAGCAGTACCAGCCTTGCCTTTCTCCCGGACTGCTTCTCCGACCAAGCACGGTAGGTCAGGGAGATTTTACCACGTTGATAGATGCCTTTCTAAAGACCTACAATTCTATGCAACTTTCTATTAACAAATAAACATTGAACTGTCTTCCAGCATTATGGTTCACTGCCAGTCTATTTACATTTTCTACCTTTATATACACAAGAAGGATAAAACAGTGCTTAACAGGTCTTAATCTCGAGTCTGTAAAAGAAACAGTAACACTATTTGTATCACTTTGAAGTACACTTTGTATAAAAGTTGAACTAATAAAGGGTCTATACCATAATTAACACAGCTTGGTTTACTTCTTTCTGTTACAGGAGTTTGATTACCCTCTTTACCAGATGAAATAGCAAAATTCAGGTGTGCTGGCTGCACGGCGCAGGAAGTCATGAATAAACTACAGTATAGGGTCAGGGCACCGGTGTGGGTAAGGCACTATTCTGCCAAATAGAGGGAGTATATAGCAATAAACAAGGCGGGCATTCAATCAAACTGTGTCCCCCTTCTCAAGGATTTTACTCCTGCCTCGCAGATGGGAGTTTCCAAAGGGGATGAGCAGCCGGTTTGAAGGTGAAGAGCTAGCAAAAGTGGGAAACTGCTGGACTCCAGTCCTGCACAGACAGCAGGAGAGTAAACTGGCAAGAAGAGAAAAATGACTTTGCCGTCCCATCAGCTGGGGGGATCTCATCCCGAATGTAGGTTTTCCATGGCCACTACAGGAGCCCGTGTGGGATATGAACATGTAAGAACAGGAAAACAAGAGGCTCGTCCAGGAGTTGTAATCTAGGGATGCATTTGCTTAAACATGAGCCATCTGGACAGGGTGCGCTTTAGAGTGCAGATCTGCTGCATGGAGTAATCCGCATGAACTGTCTCCAGCATAGTTCCCTGTCCCATGGGAGGAGTTACTCAGCGGGGAAAATAAAGGCTGAAAGTTCCCATGTCACAACTAGAGAGAGCAGCACAATAGAGTAATAGACTGCATAGAACCACAGAATTGTCTACGTTGGAAGGGACCTTTCAGATCATCGAGTCCAACCATCAACCTAACACTGACAAAACCATCACTAAACCATGTCCCTCAGCACCATACATTTTAAATACCTCCAGGGATGGTGATTCCACCACTTCCCTGGGCAGCCTGTTCCAGTGCTTGACAACCCTTTTGGTGAAGAAATTTTTTCTTAATATCCAATCTAAACCTCCGCTGGCACAACTTGAGGCCATTTCCTCTTGTCCGATCGCTTGTTACCTGGGATAAGAGACCAACCCCCCACCTAGCTACAACCTCCTTTCAGGTAGTTGCAGAGAGCGGCAACTGCAGCGAAAGCTGCTTAAGATTTTCGAAGTTAAAAGAAAAAAGCGCCCACAACTTCTCTCGCCCTTATCCCAGACACAAACTATCCCGTTGGTCCATCCGTTAACTCAGACACGTGCTGAACCAAGGCAATTCTTCCACATTTCAGACAGAGGCGCAGCCTTTAAGGTTGTCTCCTTTCCTTCCACCCGCAGTCTGTGTGCTCAGCCGCGGAAGCAGAGGAGGGAGAACCATTGCACTGTGGATCTTGTTCTGCCCCCTCTCGCTCCTCCCAAGTAAGCGTTTGCTCATCAGGTCAGCTCACAATTCACCAAGCAGTACTTTGACATTGGCATTAGCCACTTCCAGCATTCTGGTGCTCCAGTCAGGACACAAAACTCAGAAATTTCTTTTTGGCCAGAATATAAAAAGCAAAATTCAATGCTTAAAGTGTTATTTACTATGGTAGGAAGCCAGTTTAAAAGAGCAAACCAAGTAACTCCAAGTTTTAAACAGCATTATTTCAACTTGAATATAACCAGGAAAGGAACCACTTTGCATTGAAGGGTCACAGAACTAAATTCTTTTTTTAAAAAAAACAAACATGATAGACATATACTTCTTTTTCAAGTTTAACTAAATTTACAGTGCTTCCATACATCAAGCAATTTAACCAAGCCTTTAATTCCTCCTAGTTTGAAAATGACTAGTGTGACATGCCATGTATTTTAAAGGTTCAAGAACCAGTACTGAGTATTTACATATTGATTCCATGCTTGACACTTTTCTTTACTTTTCATTTCAAATTCCCTGACAGAAAGCAAATCATTCATATCCCTGCTAGTTTCCAACACAGTAAAGTTTCTAAAAAAA
The DNA here is from genome assembly GCA_013398915.1 of Dromas ardeola. Classification (NCBI taxonomy): domain Eukaryota; kingdom Metazoa; phylum Chordata; class Aves; order Charadriiformes; family Dromadidae; genus Dromas; species Dromas ardeola. Next base: position 16,976 of record VYZM01011860.1, on the reverse strand, counting down.
TAAAACAACCTTAAACACATGGTCTAAAGGAGCTAGTCAGCTTTAAAAATATTTATGCGGTGCTCCTTAAAAAAATAGCATTAATACCTGCAATGCCTGTAAGATCTCCACCCATTGTAGTCATTACAATTGCATTATTAGTAAAATTACATCCTCCTTTTATTTTACCATTCAGAAAACTGTTTGGCTTACAATCCAAAGCTTTGTTCAGGTTATTTCAAACAATGGTAAAACGCATACCTTTGCGAACCCATACTATTCCCTTTAACTGCACCCAGTCAATTAACAGAAGTTTACCACTTTCATAGGTTACGTCAATTGACTTTGTGCAAACTAATCACCTCTCAAACAGCCGGAGGCTGTCCCAGTCTCCAGACAGTGAAAGTACACGTAATAGGGGCCTTCTGTGGTTCAAATAAAAACCTACTTAATTTAGCCAGGCAGCATAAAGCTAAAAAAAAAAAATCAATTTAAAGTATTATTATACTTTAGAAACACTTAAAATAGAGTGTTAAAGACAGACGAGCTATCCAAATTAAGATTACGTAAAACAAGAACATTACAACTGGGCCTTATTTAAGTAGACGAAGACCCCTTTATAGCACTTTCATTATGTCAAGAGACCAAAGCATAAGTGAAAATCGAGCTCAGCTCAGTGGGACAGTTGAGCTCATTTGTAAAAATTGTACATGGCCTTTAGAAAAAGCTACCACTCCTCACCCCCTCCAAAAACGCATTCAGTTAATTCTATGAAATCCCATGGAGCCCAAAGGAATGCAAACATGTACAAAGCTTACTTCAATCATAGCGAATTCAATATGAAAATAAATTCAGAGTTGAATCTAGTGGTAACATTTCCTTATGAATTCCCACTTCTCAAAGTTTTTCTTTTTGCACTACATCTCAGTCCAGTTACAGAAACAAAGATCCAATCTATTCGAAGGGAAGGTTTAGCACGACCGCTTCACTACGTGGTTGTTCAGTTTATACACCTGTCTGTATGGCCTCTCCTCAAGTCCGTAAGTCAGCAGAGAGGCAGACAACTAATTAACTCCAGGCTCTCTAAGGCTACAGGTATCTCGCCTTTTAACTTCAAAGCACACTCCGTTTTCCAATGAAATAACTCTCGTGCTCCTAATGCATGAGCTGGAGGTGTAAAGTAAATGTTAGAGTATTCTCTTCTTCTCCCTGAAGTCAATGACAGATTTTCTACTAATTTTAACAGGTGTAGGATCTTACTTAAGCGTCTAATCACATTACCAAAGATGTACAACAAAATCTACATAAATTACATTTACATTTGTATTTGTTCACAGATTAAATCATTTCAGTCAATCTTCTATCACCTGCTACTTGTACTGCTGTCAGATGGACCTCCATTCATTAATAACTCAGACTGGCTGAAAAAAAAAAAGGGCTAATGGCTCTAAACCTGAGAGAAAAAACTAAAATTGCCTTACACGTATATATATTTTTAATTTTCTTGCAGTAATAAGTCACACACAAAACATCTGTACCGTTCTTTTGGCACAAAGAATATTTTAGAAGTCCTTCAAGTCTTAACTCAAAGAGGTTCTTTACTGAGTATTGTCTACCGAAGTCCACAAAAAAATTAAAACATTCTTTCAAAAGGAACAAAAAATTTACAATTGTACACAAAAAGTCTTGAATTTTATTGAAATTTCAAGTCTTGTATCAAACAAAAACTTTTCTTCAGACAAAAATATTCTCTTGGTGTCCTCCAGATACCAGTAACTCTGAATTGGTCCTTTAGTGCCGCTGCTTTTCTTTGTCATCTTCACAGAAGTCCCCATGGTTGGGCTGTTCCATTAGGTCTCATTTTATCGTGTGAAGGAACGTACATGACGACCTCTTCCACTGCCTCCACTAACAAACTTTCCTCTCGAGCCACCACTGCTACTACTATTAGCACTTGTCCAAGACGGTCCAATTCCTCCCCGGCCTCTGGAAGCACGATCGCGAGGACTCGGTCGGTAGCCTTAAAGCAAAGAAAAGTATACTCAGTTGGAAAAAAAAA
>VYZM01011860.1:0-14928 GCA_013398915.1 Dromas ardeola | reverse complement strand
AAAAAAAAAAAAAAAGCCCTAGGCGTAGTAGCTGCTGCGAAAGCATAAGAAACAAAAACCAGATGAGACACAAACGGGGTCTGTTTTCTCCTTTTAATTTTCACTTTTTCTTTTAGGCAAGCATTTTTGCTTGGATTGGCTCTCTCTAATTACCATGTAGGTTCGAAGACAACTGAATTGCAAAAATCTGAATGCAAAATTAAGATTCTGCGATCAAGTGTTCAATTCAGCAACTTCTATGGATTACAGGGCAGTTCGTACGAAAGCACGTATTTGACACAGTCTCAGTGACAACTGTTCATATATGCTTAAAACATTTGCTGAATTTCAAGGTGTTTGCAGCATCCTTGCATGGTTTCATTTGTAAAGCAAAAATGAAATTCAAGGAATTCTCTATAGTTCGATGCCCATATGAATACCATGTACCTGCTGAACTTAATGGTCTCAATGGTGGCAGTGGACCCCTGTTAAAATTGCTTTGACCACCTCTACTGTCATTGTAGGTTCCCCTGGGCGTACTCTGTGCACTCCAACTTGAGCCTCGAGCACCTTCACGACGACTGTAATTTCCTAGATAGGGAGAGAAAAACCCACAGGCTTGAGCAAACATCACCTTTCTTTTTTTTTTTTTTTCCATTTCAATCTTCACAATATTCAGGGTGGCAAACAGAATATTTACATAATTCAAACAGAGCTACTCTGCATCAACATACCCTCGGTATTCTAATTCGAAGTCTACGAGTTACTGTATTATACATAGAATCGGGTGAAAATATCTGTTTTTCAGACATGAACTCAAGTTTAAAAGAATTCACGTTATCTAGTGCACTAAGATAGACTACTACACTTTAAGGTTTTTTGGTAAAGTAAACCCTAGTATTTATAATTTGACTAAATGGAAGTATTTTCTGTTTCTACTGTGCAAAGACTTGCCCTAATTATGGGACAGAAGGGAATGGAATGCAACCTCATCTATATATGAAAGAAACTTCACACTCTGTAGATAAAAATCTCCAGGTTGACTGAAAATTGCATCTTATTCTTGTCAGGACCTTCCATCCTTTTATTTAAAAGCCTCATTTAAACCCAGAGATGTATTGTGACGCTTGATTTCAGGAACTACCACGTCACAAATGGTAGAGAGGGCTTTTTGGTTTTTTGACTGCATCTCTGAAGCACTCCAACAGTTGCTAAAAGAAAACAGCTAAACTCCTTTTACAAAAGAGAGGGGGAGAGAGATGCAACACAGGAGCTGGTAGCCTTGTTTCAATTCCACAGCACTCGAGAGAACCTTTTCTAGTGTTTAACAACTTATTTCAACACCGCTGCTTCAGGAACATCTCGCACCAGGGTGATTAACTGCTAGTAAATTGGGTTAGTATTACCAACGCATTTTTAGCATTCATTTACTCCAATTCTAATACAGGAAACAACATACCTTTTGAAGCAGGTGGCGTAAAGAACCTGTTCTGACTGTGAAAAGCTCCTCGTCCTCCACGATTCCCTGAGAACCCACCGCGTGAAGAAATCTTCTGTGACACTTTTGGTGGCCTTTTGGCTGGTGGTATCCCATCTGGAGCAACCACTTCTTTGCTCTCTGCAGCAACAAAGTCATCCACGTGCATGGAGGGTGGCCGGCTCGTATTCTGTTTCCTCTGACGGAAGATATCATGTGGTCGAATTCCTTGTCCAAATCCTCCCCTGCCTCTTCCTCTTGGTGGTGGCACAACATGAGCTCTCTTCGCAGGTTCTATGTACTCAGATTTTCCACTGTCATGACAAACAATGATTTATTTGGTTAATGTAAAAATGCAGTCACACTGAAGTAAGGCATTCTCTATATTGAAGATGCAATTTGAACGGTATTTGACATTTTGAGCATATACAAATCAGTGCCGAAAACACTAACCGTTTACTCATTAAACTCATCTTACCTTGAAGTTATGAAGGTCTCATGCTTGTGCTTGCCGAGTTTGAACCCTTTTGTAGTTTTTGTGCGGCCAGGAGACGATGGTTCTGACAAAAATGACCTCTCTAATTCAGCTTGCAAGTCAAAGTCACTGCAGCCCTTTTCTGACAGTTCAATTAAGTCAACTTTTACCTGCAATGACAGAGTTTAGTTTTGTCACAACAATCATTACTAGCACCTCTAAGGAAGAAAACATGCTGCACCAGGATGGAAGAGATTCAGCTAGGGTTCTTCTGCTGGAGCAAAAAAGCTCCATCCTCTACCTTTTGGTAGTGGCTCAAAACAAAAAGCAGCAGTGACAAAACAAAAAAGCAGCACAGCTGCAGCAAAATTGTCCTGATGGTTCTGAATCTCAAGGAAGTCAAGGGCGTAGCTTTCAAGTATGAACACCTGTATTGTCACTAAATGACCTACAGTGAGGCACTCTTTTGTTTAAGCTACAGTCCTATAAATTTATTAATGCTGCTTTTATACAGGAATCAACAGTTTTGGTTTTGCTTAAGAAATTAAAACACAAGTATGTTTGCACGTAAATTAAAAAAGACTAAAACTAAAAAAGAGTGAAGGCAATGAATTCAACAGAAACTGATTATTTCTCACGTAAGTTAAGACGCTGCCAATTGCTTAGTTAAAAAAAAAAAGGAATGTCATCGTATATATTTCAAAATGACACTTAAAATTTAGATTATAAAAATCAAGTTTCAAATACTGTGAAAAGTTTTTCTGCAAGTAGTTTCATTTACTACTGCCATTTTTTCCACTTCTGTCACATGAGAGCAAAGATTTTTTAAAAAGAATGTGTAGCCATCAGGCTCTTTGGATATTACTGCAATGACAGAAGACAAGCAAGGAAAAGAAAATAAATCACATTCTTTGTCTACCTTTAACACAAATGGCTGAAAAGCCCCAGCAGCAATGCAAAAGCAGGTTAGGACTGACACAACTGTTCCTCTAAAAGACAGGACTTCTGCGTGAGAGCATTACAGAAGATGCCAATTTTGTGGCTGCTTCCGAGTGAACCTGAAGGCATTTGATAATAATCTTTAACAAATGCCAACCCCTATATCCGGGTCAATTTACAAGGGTGAGCTCAGGAAAACAAACCGTTTGGTCATCTGAATTTCTGATGCTACTAGCTCAGGTGAGCCCTCATTTTTAAATCCACTTCAGTTATGTTAATGAAGCCTTTTACCATATCCAGATCAGTGTCTATTTCTTCAGCCTGAAAGGGTGAGAACCACATGGACTTCAGCTGGTCATCCATAACGTCTGCCAACACGTACGTAGTCCTGCAACAAAACAATGCAAATGCCTATTCGGTTATGAACTACAACCAACTGCAAGCATACGCAGTATTACAGAACCTGGGGTGAATGTTGCAGCCTTACCCTTGATACTTGCATGAAATTAAATACACCGGGACTAGTAGGTAGTCACAACAGTGCTGTTTAGATCCTATTCGTAATATACTCACACATAAAATATTGCATTTTCTTATGTAAATCACACATAGTATGCTCACACACTTAACCATTTTACCTGTTGTTAAACAGATTCTGAAGAGAGTCTGGTGCAGAAAGAATAGGCTCTACATCTTGGTCACTCAGCGGACAAGAATCACCCGCTGATTCCAACATCTGCCTCACTCCAACAATGTTGTCCAGTAAGGATTCGAGGCCATCATCTTCCTTAGAACGATCCTAAGTCAACACAGCACAAGTCAGAACTTCTTCCCCTCCTCAGAGAAGGAAATATGCTTTTGTTAATTAAGAAAAAAAGGGGGGGAGAGGGGATGCTACACAATACAGTCTACCCACCCACAAATAGTGAAACTAAGACACCCGAGTACACAAACAACAGCAGAGAGCTCCTCGGTATGCTGTAAAACAAACTCTGTCACCACACGCACATTCTAGTCTTCATTTCCAGTTGATGCAATAACAGACTCCCAAAGAAGGCATCACCCCAGGTTTTAGTTAACAAGCTCTCTGCTAGAGCATTCCAACAACTTAAATGTCTGCTATTTCTCCTTCAGCACAGTTGTGGCTTTTAATCTTTTACCGCAGATGTAGGTGGCCAGGGAAGGGACAGTAGGGAGTAAAGCACTGGAAAGGCATTTGTGACCAACAAGCTGCGGAGCAGCTGTTTTACGGACTTCTAAATTAGCCACCTACTGCACAGCTGACATCAACTCTGTAGGATTAGGTTTGCATATTAGAGTTAAATTTGCGATTAGAAGCACAGAAACATTGGATGCATTTGAATTCTGCCTGTCCTGAAGTCCAATTTACCCCTGCTCGAAGCAGGACTATCATCAAAGCCATAACTTTATCTAGCCGCATCTAAAAAAATGCTCCAGTGACAAAGAGCCCACAGCCACACTGAGCAACCTGTTCCAGTGCTGCACTTCTCCCTCAATGATTTTTTCTTTTCCTAATGTCAGACCGAACCTCTGAATCCACGATCTGGGGCCATCACTCCTTGTTTTATCATCTGGAATTATCAAAATGAGTTTGATTCCACCACCTTTGTTACTATCCCCCAAACGGCTGTAAGTAGCTCTGAGATAGCTCCTTAGCCCTCTTCAGCAGGCCAAACAAGCCAGCTTCCTCCTCCTCCTCTCTCTACAGCATTTGTGATCTAGGTCCCTGACCACCTTGATAGAACCCTCTTCAGTTTCCCTACATCTGTCTAGAACTGTAAAAGGGCAAAGCTGGCCAAAGGTGAATGCAGCACTCCGTATGAGAGCTCACCTGCATCCTGTGGAGGGAGACAGTAAGATCCCCTGATTTGCTGACCACGCTCCTTCAGGGATGGCTCAGAGCACTGTCTGCCTTTTTTGTAGTGACCACGCACTCTTGGCCCATGTTCAACCTAACATCCACCGTAACCACCTGGCCCTTTTCAGCACAGCCCACATCAAAGCATGGTGTTATCCTGCTCTCACTGCAGAACTTCACAGTTTTCCTAATGAACCACACAAGCTTTCTGCTAAATCAATCCTAAAATGGTTATTGAGTTTCCTCTGGATTGAGGCTTTGCTGTTTGTCACATTAGTCACTCCCCCAGTTTACTGTCATCCACAAATTCGCTGAAGATATATCAATCATTCAGGTCTCTGATGAAAACAACCCACAATATCTGCCTCAGTATTGACTCCTGGGTATTCCACTTGTTACTGGTCACCAGTAACATCAAGCCACTGCTAAGCACTGGTTACGGTTATTTATTAGATTAACAATCTGCTTCACCACTATCCAGCACCCTCTGTTGTATGCATTCGCTGCCTTTCATCACACAGCTAATTGCCTATGCTCTTATGGTGTGCAAAGACTCTCAGCACAAGGGGATCTCAGCACTACCTGAAACTTCTTAGCATTACCACAATAAAAACAATGAAGTCAGAATCCATCCTGCATTAGAATAGGTGATTTTGGACTTCAGTGTTACAACAATGGCAACAGCTATTACCAATTCCACAACGTATGCCACAGAATTGCGCACACTTCTCATCAAGGAGGGGTAGTCTATAGTGTTTTAAAAACACGTTCACGTACAAGACAAAACATCAACCTGATTATTTAAATTCTTTTACCATAACATGTTTCTCCAGATCAAGCAGCAGTTTTTCCGGTGTTTCTTCTTTGTTCTGCAGTAGATGCTTCAACTCTGCAGTAGTTAGACCCAACGTTCTGCCTGGATGAGATCCATCTGCTTCCATAAGGCTTCCGTCATCTCCACAGCATCCCTGAAATATTTGGCAAGTGGGAAATAAGTATGCCTAAATATTCACATTATACTTCTGGACTGCAAACCCCTTAGAAATCAAATGTACATTAGAAAAAATCTAGCAAAGCAAGAGTAATCTCTTGATTTAAAAACATATTATGCAAAATATTTTAATAAAGTACACTTCAATAGGAAAGTTTGGATGCTGCATCAAGATGAATGCAATCCTTTCCTACATAAGCTGAGGTCTGTATCACAGAATTAACAAATATTTTAGATTCCTTTCCATACTACATATCAATACAGCAACTCTCTAAAAGGATACCATGAATCTAAAACCTGGACACAACAGCATGCTATTCACTGCGAAAATCAGTAAGAATCAATATGTCATTCTCCCTGCTGAAAAAAACCCTTATTTACTAAACATATACTCTGCCCAGCTTTCACAGATTTCATTAAAACTAAAGATGTCACTAAGCCATAAAGATGGAAAAGCCTTACACAGCAATCAGCATAGTCAACTGCTTTCTGAACTGTTACTGAACATGTCTCACACTGCAGATTTCACAGAAATGCAGCTGAGTTTAAGTATTCAATACGTGTTCACTTACCAGCGTCTCAGAGTTTAGAATCTGTCGCATAAAATCCAAAAAAGAAGAGGCCAGTTCACCTGTGTCTTTGCTAAAACTTGTTATTACTCGCTTTAATACAGTGTACAGAGCATTGCTGTGTTTTCTTAGAGAGCTGTTTTCATAATGAAAAGAGAGAAAATACTTTATTAGTGCATACATTGTGACCGTTCCGCTGTAACTTGTTGTAAGAAAATAACATATATGCAAAAGAAATTTGGTAAATTCTACAATTATCAAGTTGAGTTTTGATTACAAAGCTGGAGCTTCATTATCTTCTCTGTACTAGATTGTTGTTCTCACCAGTGCTGTCTGCAGATATTTCAGACTGCACATAGGCAGCTATACGTACTACAGCAATACCTCTAAAATCTGCAAGAAATTACATTTTTATCTTCGGCAGAAAAGGGACAGGAGTACAAAAATATTTGCTTGCACAAGGGCCTTATGTTTAAAGCAGGATCATGCTTGCTGTTACAATTTCACTGCATCCCATGATGCCTAACTGCAGAAACAAACCGGAAAGGTAATGACCAAGACAGAAACAGCAAGGCTGTGCACTGAAGCTGTCAGCTAGACATATGGGATCATAGAACCAACAGCATCTTTAACCTGCTGATTTTTCAATTGCGGGTTGTATAGTTTCTTGCCGTCTGAGCAGCACATTTCTGTAGCACTGTGTAGAAGAGCGTTTTCAACAACTTTTTATTGACAAGGCTCCATGTACTACCTTTTTCTCTTCGGGAACCTCACACCGTTCTTGCCTCTTTCCACCTCACCTTCAGTCAACAGAAACAGGTTCAAATACAGGACAAGGAATTTAGTGTCAAAACAACACAATACTGTCCATTGTATATATATATTCTGTTCCAAAGGGAGTGGAGTCAACAAAATTAGTTTAAAAAAAAAAAATCCTCATTTCAAAAGCCTTGATTGCCTGGAGGTCAGAATACTCTGGGGAAGTGCAAACTGAATCCCCCCGAAATAGAGGGAATGACAGACAGCTCTCCAACGTCCCAGATGAGAGCTCTAACTACTGAGTAACTCAAAAGGGAAGGACACATGCACTATATCTCATTCTAATCCTCCAGCCCTGAAGCGGGGAAATGGAGTGTAAAAACCTTACTTCAATGCTTTGTTTGTTTCTTGGAAGAAAGTGCTCCTCTGTGCATACTGCAGAAATGATTCAGAGGTAAAATCTCAAGTGAAGGAAGACCAAAACACTGCTAAAGCCCCAAGGGGAAATGGAAGTTCAGGTGCATTATCCTCAGCATTTCCTACTAGATGACTAGAAAGTGATTTCACACTACAGAAGTCTTGAAATAATTTTAAGTTGTCAGCGATATCTTAAAACACCATACCTCTTTAAGTGATAGAAGCCATAGTCATGCTCTGTAAGAAACATCATTGTTCGGATACATGTCAGCAGACAAGTGTAACTGCTCTCAGAATTAGTTAATGTTTCCATCAGACAGTCACAAATTAAGGGCATCAGGTCTTTGCTTGGTAAGGAGTTGGAAAGCTGCTCTGATTCAGACACAGAGCCTTCTGACGAACTCGGCAAAATGAGTGCAATATCCTATAAAAAATTATCATTATACACATCATAAAAAAGGCATTCTGTATACCAGCAATAAGTATAAAACATACATTAAGTCAGAAGCACTAGGTTCTATCACTACCCCTTTATCATCTTATTCCAGTATTTCAGTTATTACTGACTACTAAAATACTAATCCAGAATATCCTTTTTAATTTGGTTGATTATTGATTTTTAAAAACATAAAAGCTTCAAAGGGTCAAATGTGATAGCAGAGCCACAACTAAAAGCCAGTCATTGGATAATATGCATACAGTTTCTTGCCTAGGTAGTCAAACTGTCCCTCAGCCCCAAAACATTCATCAAAATACAAGGAGCAGCTGGGGTCACTTGGCTTGTTGAGCTTGGAGAAGAGAAGGCTGAGGGGTGTCCTCATGGCGACTGCTACAACTTCCTCAAGGGGGGCAGCGGAGAGGGAGGTGCTGATCTCCGCTCTCTGGTGACCAGGGACAGGACACAAGGAAATGGAATGAAGCTGCATCAGGGGAAGTGCAGGCTGGACATTAGGAAAAGGTCCTTCACTGAGAGGGTAGTCAGTCACTACAACAGGCTCCACAGGGCAGTGGTCACGGCACCAAGACTGTCAGAGTTCAGGGAGTGTCTGGACGATGCTCTTAGTCATAGGGTTTATTTTTAGGTAGTCCTGCAAGGAGCAGGGAGTTGGATTCGATGATCCTTATGGGTATGACTTGTGATATTCTGCGACTCTCTGGTTCTATGAAAATTAAGAGGCTGCAGACACCACCTAGGAAGTTTAAGATCTACTGGTCCCTCCGCATTTTACATAAAATAAAACAAAACTGACTTTCACAATGAATTTGCATGGGCAAAGAGCTCTTGTTTATATGCAAATGACTGATTAATCTCTACTGACCAACAATGCCCAAATGTCCTTTGCATAAGTGGGTAAGCACTAAAGCAAATAAATACATGCAACTAGTAAGGCAACTAATGACGTGCAAATTTATGCATGCAACTAATGAGAAACTACCAGGGCTAGCCTATGAATCAGTTTTCAGATAACATTTCTTACTTTGCTCTGGTAACTTATGCTTTTTTTTAAATGGCAGAGCTTTATGGTAGCAGTGTATTATATTTATCTTTGTATTTGGAATACATTTTTAAGAGGTTTCAGTTAGACAGCTAGGAGATACACAGATGTGACAACTGAAGTTTTGCCAGTGGCCGACAGGGAGAAATGGCATCCCTCTCAGCTGAGGGGACAGTCAATCTTCGTGCATTCAGGTTTTGGTCTCTAATGAGCCACCACAATAGTGCACATAATGAAAAAGAGGTATCATAAAATGAAAGGATTGACATTCAAGACCAACAAGACAGCAAGTCTGCCAAAGCAGCCAACCACACACATTTTTTCTTTTTGTGTTTTAACAATGTTGATGTGTCTTTTTTTTCTTTTGGAAAAAAGCAGGCACCTAAGAAATAACCTCATTTAGTCTCCTACAATTATCAATACACATTATGCATTAAATATAGAAAATACCTGATCACAGAGGGACTGCAAAAGGGAAGTTACGTATTCAGCACACTGTTGATGAGCGACATTGTCCCCAGCTGACCGCATCAAAGCCAAGAGCTCCTGGAAAACCTCTGCATACTTTTCATCACCTTTAGTAGTTCCACTGATAAGATGCAAAATAGCCAATTTACAAGCTTTATGTGAAGCCAGGGCATCCAATAAAGCAAGCAACCGAGTGGTCTGTCCAGTGTACTGTTTCTCTTTATCTTCTGCGTTGCTGAAAGGATAACAATGCACTTTGAAAAAGCTGGTTTAAAGTGATCAAAAAAACTATGAAAGAAACATCACAGGAGTCATGTAATTCTGTGTTTTTTTAAAATAACACCTAATTGATGTACTTAAACTTACACTTTCATTTACTTTCTAAAAACTCCTCAACTTCCACGAAATGACTTGTGGTTGCATCATAAATTAACTAATCTACTATGCATTTAACATAGGGCATCTACTTGCATATGGATAAATATGCTTTAATACAAAAAGCATCTAATTCTATGTAGATAATTATGCTTTTAAATAAACAGTACTCATTGTTTCAAATCCCTCTGAAGTTGTAGTATTCAACTTCCACCAGCTTACAAACATCTGTGCATTTTCCTGTTAGTACGCAAATCCCAGTATAGCAAATTTTACTGGCCTACTTTTCTTTTTTGTATCAGATAGGTCCTTTAGAAGCACTTCACAGATGAGATAAGGCTTTGTAGGGACAGCCTGAAGAACGTCTTCCTAAAATACTTACCATAAACACACAATCTGAAAGTGTCTACATCAAAACTTAAAATTACGAGATGGTTCCTTGGCAACATCAAGCATTATCAGGACACAATATATAGCACTGGACTGAGAATTCATTCAGTTCATAATGGATAAGTAATATTTCTGGAAGTATTTTCCTCCTCCTAAATCTACTACGCAGAACCAAGATGAATTTAATAGTTCATTAGGAAATCTTTGCAATAGAAAACAAAGATACCTTTGTAGGTCTTCTACAATCAGATCCAATACAGTCCTCATGATAAGAAGAGCAGTAGGCGAAGCCAAGTCACACAACTGAACACAAATACGTCTCAACATATGCTGAATGGGCTGGCAAGATGAACCGGAGAAAGATCGAACTATCTCTTGTATCAGTTTGGCTTGAACATGAAGATGCATACTCCACAGCTTCCTGGTGTTGAGGGCCACTGAAATGTCATGTGATTCAATTACCTGCAGGAACAGAAAGGACAGGAAGTTTTTCCTTTCCTATTTTTATCATAAAACCTGAATTCTACCACAACGTATAAACAAAGACTAAGTACTAATCCTGTCCTCACCAAAAACATGCAACGCCATTTTCATTATTATCCCTGAATGACAGGGCATGATTCCAGCAAATTAGGTATTCCTTCGGGAGCATGGGTCCTCACACACCTTTTATGCTTACTTATTAAAGATCACAAATTCAAGATCCATGAGAAAAGAAAGGAAAGCCTTAATATACCAAGAGTTTGGTATTCAGGGTTAAATTCAAAGGCTTCATAGCCAATCATTTAACTAGTAGAATGGGAGTCTAGATAATTTCACAAGGGATAAAAGAACAACATATGACCACTAATTTAAAAAGATGCTCCAAATTAGAACAATTTTGATCCTGATAAAAAAGATGTATCTTCAAAGAACCTATATGAACACAAATGCTTTACAGAAACTTTAATTCATCCTTTCACATATCTGTTTTTTCCACAACTACAAAACTGGTCTAAGTGTTATACGTAATTAAAATTCTTTAAAAACTAAATAAATCTAAATTATACCTGAGTCGTCTGCATGGGCAGTGGAAGAGGCAACAATTCTGAAAGCAGTATGAGTCCAGAGAAAAAGCCTTCGGGAATTCTCAAAATTGAAGAGAGAACTTCCTTGAGCATTAAAGACCAAGTATTGTTTGCCAAAGTTTCCTCAGAAATGGTAAGTTTTTCATTAACACCTTGTGTAAAAGTCAGTAAGATATCAACAATGTCATTCTGAATTTTTTGTTCATCGCTATCTAAGCGGCCTGAGAGAGGAATAGAACACAGGAGCATGTGTAAAGAAACAAGTGCTGACGGAACACGCATGTCTTTGAATTCAAAAGATCCACCTCTCAGCAGTTCAGTTAGCATTGTTTTAAGGAGAGTAAGTGTACAGCGGGCCATAGAAATAGTAGTAACTCTGTGAAGTGTGGTGCCCATATTGACATGGAGTCGCCAAGGCTGAATAAGCACGCTGTTCAGCTTCTGTAATACCCGGATGAAGGTGTCCATTCCCTCAGAAGAAAAGAGCTGAATAACTGCAAGATTCCATTTAAGGTCTTTCTGTTGACCTGTACGGAAAAGAAATAACATTTCTGTACATCTAATTTCTCCTGGGCAATCACAGTTACTATTTTAGACACATTTAAGTAGAAGACTCAGAAAACTAAGTTTTCTATGTTAGGCAGTACAAATATATCAACTATACCTTCTACCAGAGGCGGTGGACATGCAACATGACAAAGAACACGAAGTGCAGTAGGAAGGCCAACTCCATCTGGGGTCATCAAACTGTCAATATTCTTTTAGGAAAAAAAAAAGAAAAGAACCCGTATTACAAGGAAGAAGTTCTACAACAGGTACTTAGTATTCAAATTCTGTATTTAGTTACTGTAAGTACTCCACAAAATTTAAATTCAATTACTCCATCTTTTGGAAAGCAGTCACAAATATGGCAGAAGCAAAAAAAGGAGGGTCAACGTTGCTTTGTGGTTTTATGGGAAGCTAAAAGATTTAAATAGTTAGATCTTTGCATCATGTAGTTACCTTTCAATAAATGTAACTGAGTGGAAGAACTGGCCTAGATGATAAGCTTTAATAAAAACATCTATTTTGGATAATAGTATGTATTTTTAAATATCGTATGTTAGTACACACCTAAGATATAATATCAAATGACAAAAGGTCTATGCTTATAGAGCACAACGAAAAGATAGCATCTATCTGTATTTTACTAACCTGTTTTATATATTCAATGAGACTTGGAATACAATTTATTTCAAATCTAAGATTTTTCAAAGGTTCAAGCCACTTGCTGAGCTCTGAGGGAAAAAAAAGACTTAGAGTTAATCAAGTAACTTGCCAGTGCATTTATGAACATAAGACTTTTTTCCGATAAAAACATACTTAATTTACAAAACAGGTACTAAGGCCAAGTGTGAAATCTGAGAGGCGTACGTTGCAGTTGTAGCCAGCTGAAAAGCATCAACAAAGATATGACTTCAGAACAAGCAATACACCTCACATAGACGGACAAAATTTGGCTCAAGTCAACCCAAACACTCAAATAATTTTCATCTTATTACCTATATTATTTGTAATTAAAAATATTTTATAAAATACGCTAAGGGTCCCACTGTCAGCTAAAGAAAAAGCCATCAAGAGCAAGGACCAAAACACATTCTCCTTAATGTACATAACAGGTTATTACAAACTGAATACAAAACTCCTATTAAATGCCAAAATGGAGCCAATTTCTGCACCAGTTACACATACTCATTCTGAAAGTCCTTATAGATTAACAGTCTCTCTCTCTCTCTCTGTCCAGAATAACATGAAGTCACAATTTTTTGGGACAAGAGATTTGAAGTTTTAAAACCTGTTGTTCCTGAAAATATTTAAAGGAATGTGAAGGTTCAAAGGTTGACTGGATATGAATTGACAATTATTCTCAGACTGATTTCATGATTTGGTTTAATAAACTAGCCCCATTTCTCATTAAACTGATGACCAGGTGAGGAGCAAAGAAATAAAAGTATGGCAGAGGAGAGATTTAAAACAAAACTTCGAAGAATTCTGATTTCTTTCAGTGCATGTAAGTTTTGGAAGAAATTGTTGGTATGTCTACATGAGTCAGTTAATCAGCACAGAGCACAAACTCTGGACATCAGAGTTTCAACATTCAGGTGTCAGAATTGTCCCCAGCAGGCTTTTTCCAAATGGCCTGGGCATCGTCTCTGAGTCAACACAAGCCAGGGAAGACACCGAGACACAGTTCAGAAGTCAAATGATTTAGTAACAAGGTAACATAGAGTATTCCATGCCAGTTGGCCTAGGTGCCAGAAAACATTCCCAGGTTTATTTCTTAGTATATAAAGACTCTATAAGGCTACATCACTAAAGGAAACAACAAAAATAAGAGTCAGCTCACTGACTAGTTAGTCCATTTTTACTAAAATTTGCTCTCTAATTTTCTAACACAGAAATAATTTCAAACTTCCTGTAATTATCCAAAATTCATGGTAGTTAATATTACTTGAGAAGTAATTTAACTGTAAAGAATTTCATATTTAAC
The DNA here is from genome assembly GCA_013398915.1 of Dromas ardeola. NCBI lineage: Eukaryota > Metazoa > Chordata > Aves > Charadriiformes > Dromadidae > Dromas > Dromas ardeola. The sequence continues at coordinate 1,117 of VYZM01011860.1, read as the reverse complement.
TCTCATTAACAGAAGAAAAAAAAATACACATTATCTCAGTGACTCAACTAATCAGATGCAGCTGGAAAAGGAATTTCATTATATACATTATCCAAACCAGATGATTGTGAAGCACCAATTACCCACATATAAAAGGTTTCTTCTATACATTCAAACAATTCAGTTGATAATGACACATGCTGTACCTTGCAATTTGGTGTTATTTTCGTCTGCTTTACAAAGCTTCAGCAAAGGCGCCGAGTGCTGTTCCAGCATTTGGACATCACTGGAAGATTGAACCACCAGCAAAACAAGGATGCAGGCATAATTATAAGCAACTGACTTCTTAGACTTCGAGTCTCTGAAACGACAATAAGGATTTTCTTTAGATGTCAGCTAATACGACTGGGTATCTGTTAGACTGCAATTCTTTGACCCCTAAAGACATACCTACAGAACTTTTACTTTCACCAAGCATTGCCCCATACAGTTACCAACAAAAAAACTCCCAATTTTCTCCTATGCTTTTTGAAAAGTGAAAGCTTTCTTTCACATTGACTTCATATTTATTTCCATATCCACAAAAGATGAGAGTGAGTCAAGCAGCACACAAATCCTTTTCTGTAACTTTGTCTGTTTTAAAAATCTTGTTTTAAAAGCACTGCTACCTAAAATAGTAAAACTGCCTGTCCAGAGGAAACAATGACTGTTTTTAACACTTATAAGAACTTAAAAGAACTGAGAGATTCCCACCACAGAGAACTGTGCAGTGTCCAGTTTCTGCAGTCAAATCTTTTGCTTGTTTCATGGTCAAATTTTATGCCTGAATGAAAACTGCCTACTTACTGATTGTTTCATATAGCCAAAAGTCTGACCTATATTACAACACCTTTGTGGATGACCTGTGCAGATTCTGGGTATTAAGTACCTGATTACAAATGACAGACCTGATTTCCTATTACGTTCTCCTACTTAAAAATTGTTTTGTTTTTAAACATAAACATCATGATCTAAAAGAAAAAAAATATTTTAGATTTACTGAATTATTTATAAAAGATAGATACTTTCAAAATGTAAAAACCTAAAGGATATAAAAAAATGCATAAATTACCCTAAAGCTTCTTTGGAATAGTACTCC
>VYZM01011847.1:0-14789 GCA_013398915.1 Dromas ardeola | reverse complement strand
AAAAAAAAAATTAAAATGCTGCTTGTGTTTCAATACTAGCATTTCAAAACTTGTGTTTTGTTTTTTAACCCTTCTGTAGGTGATAAAAAGAATGATCAAGTGTTGTTCCTTACTCAACTGTCACACCCAGGTAAGAGGTGAAACATGGCATTAAGTAAAACACGTTTATGGATATTTTAATGTTAAAAGCGGGGGGAGAACTTTCTAAAACGTAAAACTGAATCCAACTTTCCTTATAAATGCAATCTGCAATAAAATATTTTGTTGTTGTTACCGTTGCTTCTAGGACACTAAAATGACCCAAATTAAGGAATAAACAAACATATACTTGGAAATGTAAAAAGTAGAAGTAGTCTGGGGTGTTTTCTGTCCTGTTTTTATCTTAGGATATAGGTGATTTATTTTTTTTTCTGTAGAGTTGAGAGAGAGTAGGGTATCTGTGGGGTGGGGTTGGGAGCCTGGCCTTGTTCTTCATGGTAACTGCACATGGCCATTGCTGTTCGGTGGGATTGGTCATTGTTCAAGAAGTAACAAGGTTTCTATTCGGCTCTGATTTTAAGAGCTGTTAAATGCATTTAGAAACCTGGAAGCCAGGTCAGTCCCTTCAGATTTGAGTAAAAGAAAACTTTTTTCTTCCTTTTAGCTACTACTGCTGTTGGTGTTTCAGAATGAGCTGTGGATGCTCTTGAAGTGCAGGTGCTCAGAACTTGCTGTGGAAACCAGCACTTGGTTAGGTCGAGGAAGGGGGTGGGATTACCGAGGTGTTCTGTGGAAGATTTTGGTTTGGGGGGGATTAAGGCTGTGGAAATCACCCGAGTCTCTCCTTACAGGTAGCAATTTTATGTCAGTTCCTTCGAGAAGTGGACTATAAAACTGCATTTAAGGCACTGCAGGAACAAAACAGGTAAGTGTTACAATGAATTTTATAGAGAGATATATACAATATGTGAATGTGTTAGCTGATGTAACCTGTATTCTCTCTTTCAGCCATGATGCCATGGATTCTTACTACGAATACATCTGGGATGTCACCATCTTGGAGTACTTGACATGTATCCTTTCACTAGAATACCACTACAGCGAGCTCAGACGGGATGTTCATGGCTGGAAAAAGCCCATTTCCTACCCAAGTGTCTTTTCTTGACTCACCCTCAGATCTCCACCACAAAAGAGGCGAGACAGATAAGCGGCAGATAGCGGTAAGTGAACACAGGCTGCTTTGGGGTATGGGATTCCCTTAGCGTGTCCTTCCCTCCCTGAAACATCTCTGAAAAGAATCACCACTTCCAGTTTGAATTTTGTTGCATAATTCTTAGTAGAGGTTGGATGCTGATGTAAAGTTGTACTGGGATGGTTGTGGGGTGGGGTGGCATAGCATGGTACAGAAAAAACACAGCCCTTGAACTAGTGCTCAAAATGCCTTGTAATAAAACATCTGTACTAGGCTGTCACTAGTGATGGCTCCTCTTTTGTTCTCAGATAAAGGCCATTGGCCAGACTGAGCTGAATGCCAGTAACCCTGAGGAAGTCCTGCAGCTGGCAGCACAGAGAAGGAAAAAGAAGTTTCTTCAAGCAATGGCAAAACTTTACTTCTAGGCTAATGCTGGAAGACTGTCATAAAATGTGTAGAAGTGGAAAAAAAATCTGTGAAGACTTTATTTTTTAAATGAATTTAAATTTTTATACAACATTTACAGTCTAGTATCTCTTTAGAAATAGAGGAAATCTTATAATAAACCCCTTATTTTTACACACTGTACAGAAGACTGGAAGCAACTTCAGCTAGTTCCACAATGGCTTGTTTGAAGAAGACATGAATTCAAGTTTGCCAAGGGCACGAGTTTAATGTGGATGTGGGTGGCAGCTGATGCTCTAGTGCAGCATGAGCACCTTGTCCCTGGATGTAGGGCACAGGCAGGAGCACCGTGAAAGAGGGAGGAGGAGGAGGATGGATACCCCTCCTCCTCAGTACTGTCCCTTCATCACAGGAGTGAAGCACCTCCTAGGCAGAGGTAGTGAATATTGCAAGGAAAACACAGTAGTTAATGCTGTTTATAAACACTGATAAAACACAGCTCCACAGATAAGTTTAAAATACTGTTCCTACACCATGAGTGGTTGTACAGTACCAGCGGCTCATTTTTTTGCCATACCCTCTCCAGTTCTATGTACGGTTGTTCTTGTTGATAGTTGGTGGCTGGATCTTATAAAATAGAACTCCTTCCTTCAAGGACTGTACTTCTTCCAGTTAAGGTTAGTCGAGCAGCACCTTTGTGTGTACTCTTACCTGAGGTCAGCGCTACACTAGAACTGAGGTTTTTGGCAGCCTCAAAGGGCCACCTTAAATTCGTCAGCCTCATGTGGAGCTAGAATTTGATCCAGGGCTGGCCACACTGTAATGCAAGGGTAGAGTGGTTTCAGAAAAGTAAACTGCTTTCCCACTGACCTCTGTAATACTGCACCTGAGCTCACAGGTCACTAACGGACAGGCATTAAGCTCTGACCTTACCAAGAAAATTAAAAAAAAACAAACACAAGTCAAGAAGAGGTAATATGTACAAGCTGTGGTTAAGTTCTCCTGTATGGCTAGCCCAAGTTAAAGCAAGTTTGACATGTAAAGTTGAGTGGACAAACTTGGCCCTTCAGCCATGTTTAAAGAGTTCTTGAAATTTGTAAGTTAGGAATGGTCAGAGTTGAACTAGGTCATGTCTGAGAATGGACCAAAGTGGTCCAGGCTCCTGTGACAGCACCGAGTTTAAGTCTTGGTATCAAGTCCGTAGGAGGGCACCGGTCTCAGCTTCTATCTGCTGCTCTGGTTGATGCATCTTTTACTGCCCAAGTCTTGAAGAGCAGTAAAGAGCATGAGTCACCTTTAGTGTGGTCTTGTTCTGAAGCACCAAGTCCTGTTTCTGAAACTTTGTTGTCCATATTTCATTTCTTCTCTGTGCTTTTGGGAGGGGTTATTATTCCTGCTGTTGACACAGGCGATAACTGACCTGGGGCAGTAGATGCTACTCCACTGTTAACTTCTTCCTGCGCATGGGGGGAGGGAGATGACAGTCAATATCTGTGACAAATTCTACTTTTTTGTTTCACTCATACTATTCAGCCGCACTTCTTCACACTGCTGGTACAATTCAAATACTTCAGAGGGAGGATACCAAATAAAAAACCAAGGCAGCATTACACAACAAAGTAAAGATAATTATCTTTCAAACACTTCACCAGTACTCCTGAGCCAAGTCTTTGCTCACAGCCTGTGAGTGTTATGGGAAAACACCTTTAGTTTACAGCAGGAGCCAGAAACAGAAGGTTAGGCACCTCTGACCACGCTGGCTGAGGTGAGCCAGGCCAGGTGTCAGCAGGAAGGTGTTTGGCCACCCTTCCCTGCCTCAGGAGGAGGAGGGGGGTGTGACGGACTCCCAGCTGCCACAAACCACCTACCAGCATGTCCAAGTAATTGGTGTGTGTTTGGATATTGTGTCGATCTTCAGCTGCAACCTTCTTGAAGTTCTTCAGCTTCGCCGGGGCCTTTTTTGCCACGCTCACGAAGGGAACCATCCATTCTGCACACTCTGAAATGCTGTCCCAGTCTAAGCCTAGAGGGTAGAACACAGCGAGATATTTAGAAATCATGGAGGAGTTGCACAGTGCTCCAGTATGATGGTAAGTTTAACAGTAAATAATGCTGCACATAAAGATTCAGAAACATCCTCCCAGAAACTCCCAGCATTTCCTTGTGCTTGTTACTTACAAGTGGTGTGGTGGAGGAGGGTGAGCACGGGCCTCCTGAGCAAAGCAGTTCTGGGGCCATGAGGGTGCCTGGTGCTCACCAGGGGAGGCTCGAAGCGACTTTTGCAGCTTGAGCACAAGATTTTGGTTCACATTATAAAAACATTCACTATTGTCACAGCCCTTTATGGTACCTCAGGCCATACACAAGTGCTGAGCTTAGTTAAGTGGTTTTTTGTTGTTTCCCCCCCTCAACTTATTAAGGGATTGGCTTGTAGGAATTAGCACAAAGGTGAATAGAATGCTGAAGACGACCACATTTTAGGAGAAAAAGTGGCCAAATACTGCATATCTAACAATCCCCAAAGAAAGTGGAAGTCATAGAGAAGCAGCATTAGCCCAACAGCAAGGAGGATAAATCTGCTTCATTTCCTTAGCTAAGACTATGCTTTTGAAAGCATTTCCTTCTCTTCCAAGTTTTGGTAGCATCTGAAATAGCGGTAGGAAGGAAGGAAAATTGGGAGGGGTGCGTGGGGGAACCCCACACAGAACAAAGAAGAAGCTATTACTGCCCGTGTAGTTTTGCTCTTTGGCAGCCTGGTAAACCAGTTCGCTCGGAGCGGCCTCGGGCATGTAACAGCTTTCAGAATCCCCTGCCTAATGAGGCCAAGCTTTACAAAGGCTTCTTACCTGAAGCTTTCTTAACTACTTCAATTGAGGTATAGTGGCAGAGCGCTGCAGCAGCTAGTGTTCTGTACTGGAAGTCCAAAGAATTCACATCCAGAATACACAGGTCTAAAAGCTGAGGAAGTAAGAGTTACAAAATTTACCAAGATGATACTTCAGTATAATCCTGTCTCAGAAACGGCTACGCATACAGCAGCCCTCCTACAGTCTATGCTAACACATCTCTGCACATCAATCGCACGCAGCTTTTTTTATTCTTGGCACCAACTGCAGTTAAATTGGGCTTCACAGAGTTATGATGCAAACCCATTTGCACTTTTACCAGTAACATGCAAGACACTTCACTTGCACAAAATTTAAGTACACCTTTAAACTCTTAGCAGAGCTCCAGGAAGGAATTTTCTTAGATTAAAACATACTACCTAGCAGCTCAGTGACTTCAACGTGTCTACTCTTCAGTAAGCCTCTCTGAGGCTGGACACAACACATGCCCATAAAAAAGCTGAACCACAGTAGTTTCAAGGTAGTCAAAACACTGCCCAGACTGCCTTCTAGGCAAATGCACAGAAACACTGTTACAGGTAATACAGGTGAAAACAGCCAACTCTCCTAAATTAAAGTATCTACCCTCCTTTCAGAGCTGTTGCCACTGCCTGCTATTTGCGGAACACTGTAGTGATTAAAAAACAAGCTGGATTTGTATTGTTCCAGTGTACAGAGAAGTCTTAAAAATAGGTGAGAGCAGGGAGACAAGCAGCACATGGGCGCTTCTCCTCCAAACAGTATGAAGGTCTCTGGCAGTCAAACTTGCACATTCTTAAAGTAACACGTGAGGTGAAACAAGGAAAAGCATTTTTTAATGGCTTTTGGGGCGTAACGTTCAGTTGTGCTTGAATCACTCCAAGAAGCATTTTCTGATACAGTTTACTACCTACCTGTGCTATCTGAATGAATTTTTCCTGAGAATACTGAGGTAGCAGCACTTTCGGAACATCCTTCAGAGCATCCACTTGAAGATAGAGGTTCAGCCAAGAGACGATTGTCACCGGACAGAGTTCCCATTTTAAAGCCTGTGAACATGAAACAAACAGTGAAGCACCTTAAACCACGCAAGGACAGTTTTGTGCTTCAATTTCTTTTCCCACATCTCCCCTTCTCAGCTTGCTCAACTTATTACACAGATCCTCAAAAGACACAGAGGCTTTCCTTGTTTTGCAGAAAGATGGACATAATAAACATGTTCCTTTCTAAGTAGATAAATGATATTAAAATACAAGTCTCAGCTGGACAGTCTTTCAACCGGCACTTACAGCAAAGTTATTACCTTTAACATAATAAGTTCCATCCTTACAATATCATCTTCACTGCAAGCACCATCAGTGACGTAAGCGAATTCCTGTATTTTAGGAGCGTAGATTTCCTTTAAAGGGAGGGGGAAAAGTGAAGATTAGAGTGCCTTACAATTCTAAGAAAGCTTAAGAAGATACTGACAAATACTTTTTCAATCCATATTGGAATATTAACTTTTTTTTTTTACGCTAGAACAGTGTTTTTCTCATTACATGAAGTGACTTGAACCTTACTGGAGAATGAGGAGACACTAAAAACAAGTAGGTTACGTGTTATCTGTCGTAAAACACTATAGATTTAGCGCAACTTCTTTTGTTTCTGGGCAAATAAGTGCTGACCAAGCAACCAGAACAGCCTTTCATTTATACCGCTTTCTACTCAGCCACTGCCTTCGATGTGAAAACACCTTAATTCTGGCACAGCACACTGCGGTATTCAAAAAGTCTTGCTGATTCAGGTTGTGCACGGTGCCAGTTAGTGCTCACGTAGTGTCATTGATTAAAGGAAAAAAAAAAAAAAAAGTTAGAGGAGAGAAAATCCCCCAGCCACTGAAGCTGGCAAAATTCATGGTGTAGAGACGGTTAGCAAAGAAATTCGCCAACCCAGTCATGCCAGTTGGGGCCACCTATAGCCAGGTGCGTTAGCAAGAGAGAATCACCAGCAGAATGACTTCCCTGCCGGCTGATGCCCCACGCACTTCCTTCGGACAGAAAACTGCTTGTAGCACACTACTTAGAACAACAGCTAAATCAGGGGGTTTCCGAGTATAAAAACTTAATATCCCAAATTTTCCTCTCAGCCTAGCCGACCATTCACTACACAAAAATATGCTCTTGGCTCATAGATGTGGCGCACAATGTAGTGTATCACCATCGCTGCACTTTAAAAGAAAAAAAAGCTCCGCTAAATGAGTTTACAGGGGTATCAGCCTGATGCACAGGCAGTTTGAGACTTAGGCCTGGTTTTGTTCAAGCCCCATGCCCGTTCCTGAGATTATTTGCCAACTGCTGTATATTTGGAAAAAGACAAAACAAAACAAAACTACTCCTATGCACATTTGCATACCTTTTAAGTTTATGTGTTCTCCTTTCCCCGCTGCTGAGGAAAAGGGAGGACAAAGACTACACTCCACGACATGATTGACACATGCACAACTGAAGGAAGAGAAAAAAATTTTCCCCTTCTGACCTTCAGCGTTGTACGTACACCACCAAGTTCAAAAGATTCAGACAAAAGAAATAAATACGTTATCACTGCCTCTTTAGTTATTCCAAACTTAATATCCTCCTGCCTGTAACAGAGCTTCTTACCTCAAGTTTGGAGGCAATGAATAATGAGGTAATTCCTATGAGCTGGAGCATGCTCTTGTTAATGTTCTTTTGTGTCAACATGAATCTATCAAAAAAGTCTTGAGCTAGGTAGAAGGTTTCCCTGTGGAGTGCATACACCTCACATACCTACAACAAGGAAAGAAAAACAATTCAGTTTTATGTTAAAAAACTCTATGTAAATGCATTGGAGTATTCAAGCTTTACTAGTAAAACACAATAGGCACAATTTTATCTTTTGCACACACAAACTCTCACATACCTAGCTGTGGTTAGTATGGGACAGGGAAAAGCATTTCCCATGCTCCCACCTAAACACGGATTGTCTATGATGCACTAACATACTTCCAAAGTACACCTTTTCCAATTTAAATTCCATACAGTTTTCCTAAAAATGAGTACAAACAATTTCCCACTGAAAGAAGAAAGACTCATTGAGGGGAAAAAAACCCAAGCAAAAAACAAACAAAACAGCAAAAAAACCCCCACTAATTTCCTTGATTAAGAATACTCTGTGCTCAAACCTCAAGTTGATGTTGCAGAGCAGATCCTCCCTGTATTCCTGATAGGTCTGTCCCAGGGCAGAACCACTAAAAAAAAAAACCTTGAAGTCTTTGGCTCTACAGCAAAGGAGCCTGCAAGGTGCCGCCCGAGGGGACTCTGGCAAGGCAGGAACGGTGCCTGCAGCTCCTCAGAGACACCGACTGCCTCGCTAAGCAGGAACAAAACTGCAAGAACGGTCATCTGCTCCATACAGTTGTGGGTCTCCCTGGTAGGGAAAACTTTTAACACTTGCGTTGTATCAAAGTGGTTTAAATACCAGTTCAACAACAAAAAAAAAAAAAAAAAGAAAAAGAAAGGAGACTGCCCAGACCTGGAGATCTGACACAGGGCCCTACTTTTTCCTTTCTAACTGAATTTGGGTCGGTATACCACAACTCCAGATGAACTGCATCTCTGTATCCCTTCCACAGCTAGAAACTAATTCGATATTTATAAATTAATTACAACCTAGGTGCAGTCAACAGGGAAGAATATCCAAGAAATAGATCCCAAGTCCAAGCTTCCTGCCCCGCTTCATTATTTCGCTTAGATACAGTCAGAATAAAATCTCACTGCTACTATTTCCTAAGATAAGGTTGAAAGCCCATTTGCTAATTAAAACCCTTCCTGACCATCATCAAAAAGTTGAATTGGTTGGCAGTAACACCCCAGCTCATTCTTTTAGACCTGATCTAATATTTGCCAATTGATGTGCTACTCTGATATTAACAACTACTGCTCCAAACAAGATTCAGAACTAAAAACGTACAGACCAGGGCCACCCATGAATAAATGGCACAATTTCTATAAAAGTGTATTGCCCAAACATAAGCAATAATGCTTGGCCATGTTAAATAGTATCTCAGTTATGATATTATAGAAGATAATGTTAGGAGCTACTTGAGGACCCTCAAAGTTGCTGGGATTTTAACCCACTGTGGTGTTTAGAACCACTGAGCCGGACAACAAGGCCCTTGTGAACATTTTTGTTTGGAAACTGAATGATTTCCTAAGATTTCAAGACTTTCAAAAGAAAGTAACAAAACATAATTTAATGGTGGTATGTAAATTACACGTGAAAGGAAGTAGGGAAGTGCACAACTGGAATAGTTTTTATATTCAGACCGTAGTTTTTTTGGTTTTTTTTTTTGTTTGTTTTGTTTTTGCTTTGTTTTGTTTTAAAAAGCAACCCTCACTCTCCTTTCCCTTGAAATTCCCTGCTATTAGCACTGTTCCACCAAGAGTGCCGCAGTAACATCTGCTTCCTTGGAGTACTCGATATAGAACTGGTAAACCTGCAAAATCCCTTCTGCTGATGGGACAGGATTGCATGCGTCAAGCATTGCTTTTGGCAGTGGAGACTGAATACGCTTAAAATAGAGTTCTTGGAAACACCCCCAGAACATAACTCTCTATTTACAACACTAAGGCTCCTTCGCGCAGGCTGCCAAGATGGAGAGCTTCCATTTTGTTTGACAGCTGGAATACCCTGAAGTTACAGCAATTAGACTGGAATATGGATGATTTGTTTACAATCGTTTTCCAACAAGAACCTGCCTGTATCAAGAGCATTCAGATGTCAGCGACCAACGCACTACTTTCTTCTGCTCACTTTATAGGACAGAATTAAAAATTTACCAGGAAGTCAGAAAATAGTGTCAGGGGCTGACACCCAAGAGCTCTTGATGTAGACGGGGCCAGGGTGGTAACTAATTCCTCAATACAGATGCAGCTGTTTCATGGCTTAGATACGGTTTAAGATGTAATGTCAGAGCTTCATAACTAATCTGTCTATAGCAATTTCAGTGTAAGTGTCTCAAAACTAGATTTCTGCCCTTCCCAGGAAATAAGTGTGGTAAGAGCAAAAATTTAGTACCATTGATTTCTGCCCTGCGTGGAAGATTCAGTGTCCCCCGCCAGGCAAAGCTCACCAAAAGGATCAAAGGCGGTAAATTGTAACCCCTTTGTTGCAAACTAGTTTAAGCATTTATCGTACAGTACATTTTGCTATAAAGTCTCTTATGTAAAAGCTGCACTTTTATCTGCCTACTTCACAGGCATAACACACGGCAAAGCAACTAAAAGAACAAACCTCTAAGAGCCAGTCTAACAGTATTGATCTCATGTGAGGTTGCAAGCTAGAATGTAGCGAGGTGAAATGTTTGCAATGAGCGTATCTGTTCTCCTTCTTCAGGATGTTGAGCCAGACATCTTTGGAATTTCCCCAGCTGCGGAATAAAGTTACACAAAGCATTGTTAAGTATATATACACCTTCACAAAAGGAGTATAAAAACATTATTTATTGTTTACAGACATTCGGGAACAACAAGAAAAATGCTGCGTACTAAAAGCTCCCTATGGTAATTAGAAAACTGCAGGTATACTTTGAACATTTTACATCGCCCCAGCAGCAGCTTGCCAAGATCATCAACAAGTCCGGCTTCATAGAACAGACAATAAAACTGAATGTGTGCATCCCAAAGTCACACATACAAAGTTTTCTACTTTGTCTAGTTAGGTGGCTGTCCAGAAAGAGAGATAAAAGCCAAACCCTCCCCATAAAAAAGAAAAAACACCAACACACCCCTCCCCAAGAAACACAAAACATACACAAAGTTGTCCAGTTTAGTTCAAGAAAAAACATTTACAGATGGCGTTCAAGAGTCACTCATCCATCCATTCCTTTTTTACCTTAAGGCTCAGAAACAGGCTACTGTGAGAAAAACTGAGTTCTTGTTTATTACTACCTTATAATTTATTAGCATTCAAGTCTACTTGGGAAGAAGAAGATACCTATAACATTAATATGGCTTGTTTTCAATTTGTATTTATTGTTATTATGAATTGATATGGATTTTTTTCTTGGACATACTTCTCTTCCTACAGTTACTAAGGGTGACAACACATTAGTCAATGCAGTGCTGAGATTTCCTACTGAAATTTTTGGAGTCTACATTTACCTTTCCCCGAGCAGAAGCAGAGAGAGATTAAACAGACCTGGTCACTGATAGCGCCTACAAGTTCTAACCCAGATCAGTTCCATTCTGCTGCCATCATAAGTTAAAAGCTGGAGAGATACTTGCTTGTTTAATGCACAAGTCTCCCCATTTAAGTGGGCAGGCATCGAAAAAATCTCCTATTATGATCTTCCTGCAGCAGTTAGAAAAGCATGAAAGAGGCAGGAGAGAGTACACGATCCTCTTATTCAGCTGATCAGAAAGGATGGCACTCAGCTTTACCGGATGCCTATTGACAAGAGGTGAACATCAAAGATTAAACTCCCTGCATGGAATTCTGTATGTGAACGTATCTTTGGGATCCATCATTTTCCAATAACTTGCTGAAGGAGTGCATGAGATTCCCTCATTCACCATCCTTTTTTAATTATTATTTTTTAAAAACCACTTTGCACTATGAAAGTGTGATTTGCTAGGTATAGAGAAAGGCATACTCTCCTTTAAAGCACAGCTCATCACGCTTGGGAGTAATACTGAGAGGGAGGAGGAGCTGAGTTTGAAACTCAGTGAAAGAGACTGCAAGAGACCTACTGCTTTGCTCGGGGGCAAAACATCACCGTACTCATCTCCCAGTTCCGATCAAGTTTTGGTCAGAACAAATAAAAATATGGTGTATCTACAAAGGTTCTCTTAAAGCAATACTTCATGTTCTTCTCCTCTCATTCACCTCACCAGAATTTTTCCCTAATGCATTGCAGTAAATTTAATAACTCTTTCATTAAACATCAGGCTGATACAAACAGCAACTGGGATATTTAACCAACACACCTGGAGGGCTAAGAAATTCAGAAACTGAAAAAAATCCTATTTAGTCAGCTAATCTATCCCTCTGCAGAAAGAAAACTTGCTAGTACTGTGACTGCACCAAGCATACTGCATTGCATGAACAAGCTACCTGCACAGCAATATTGCCACAAGTTTATTTGCATATTTGTACATTTTTAAGTTCTTGAAGAAAACTTGGCTTAGTATTTTTTGGCCACTCAGTTCCACTAACACTGAAAGAATTTAACTGCTTAGAGCTTCTCCAGTGTTAAGTTATAAAAGGACAGCTCTGAAGGGCAAAAGTTAGCTGTCTGGTGCATTTATAAGATTGGGGGGAAAAAAAGGCAAACGGACTTTGTCTTTTTTTGGGGCGGGACATTGGAACTATTTGTGGGATGAGGAGACAAGTAGAGATGTGGGCTGAGTACTGCCCACTATTATACAAACACAATACAACAACAGATTTTACTACAGGAGTTCAGCATATTTGATAAAACATTGACAACTGCTGCATCTGGTAAACTTACTTGAGTTCTGGCAGAGGTGATGGATTTATGAAGAGGTTTCTGAACCTGTATTTTTTGAATCTTGAGAAGTCAGTGGTTACTGATTCTTTGTGAGGCGTTTCAATAATTATGCAAGGCGAGATGCCTCCTGTTATCGTGGGCGGCCAACAACTCTGCAACATAAACAAGGGATCTTTTAAGTGTTGATTTTACTGCAAAAGCAAGAAAAGCAAGAACTAGATTACAGTAACAACAACAATATATGTAATTTATGTTAGTCTTTTTGGACGTCAGCATAAATTCAAGTACTGAAACCATGAAAGACAGAGAGATTAAATGGCAGCAAAGCCTTTCGCAGTCAAGACGGAACACGTATAAACAAATTTGATAAATTTGGGAAACCGAGATGAGGAAGACAACTGCCTTTAGTTTATAAACCCACAAGTAACCTATCTATTGCTTGAGCTGCTCAGTGACAGTATATAAGGCAAAGGTACTCATTGCTACTAAAGCACAGGACATTAGGTTTCTGGTCCTATCTACTCAGGGGGAAAAGAAAGGAGAGGGTGGTGGTTCTACTGTCTCTCAGTGGAAATTCAGCAACTTGTTATCTTCCAATTAAGCACTACAGAGAGGAGCCACCCATCTCAGCTCCAGAGCTAGATACCCACTGAGCGAGCAGCAGCTGTGAACTATCTCTCAGTCGGCCAATGCCAAATAAGGGATGTGATGACTCAAAAGGAGAGGAGCCCAAAGTTATTCAGGCAGAAAGCTTCAAAGAAGGAATTCTAGATTACTTCAGTTAATTCTGTAACTTGTTTCACTAATAATTACTTGGTCATACATAGCCAATACAAGTAAGGAGGTAACAAATGCATGGAGCATATACAATGCTGTAATGGCTGACAGCCTTCAAAATGGTGACACAGAATTTTAATCATGCTCTGTGGAGTTAGGGGGGATCCCATTCCCAAAGAATGGCAACACCTACCCCGAACACAGAAACTTTTCCTGTACAGCTGTTTTGCAAGGTAAACTACATGCTATTTCCTTAGTATACCTAAACGTATTCATAGCCAGACTGAAGTACCCTAAGTGTGAAGTTACATATTCCAGCAGAATTGATCTTAACAGTACAGAGCGATGAGAAAAGGGAGATCCAGCTCCTTCTTCTCTCCTGTGATCCTCACTGCTCAAGTCCCACCCCTTCCTTCTTTTGCCAGCTTTGATGCTTGTCAGACCCCCTAGCAGAACATCAACTCATTTTGTAGTGCCAAATTAGCAAGCTGAACCTGCATACTGCTTCATTTAAAGAGAATCAAAAATGGAGCGAGGCCGGGGATGGAGTATGTGGCCAGCTATCAAAGAAGGAAAGAAAGGGGAGCAGGATTTCTCCCTTTTGGCAGAGGCGAGTTTCACCCCAAGTACAGCTGATGGACTTACACAGCATTTTTCCCTACACAAAGTTTGCAAAGACAACTTCACCATCAGAAGCATTCCGCTTCACCATAGCTGTTTGTCTTACTTGCTTTACAAACAAGCAAGAGAAAGTTACATTATTTTACTAACCTGCTTTAAAATAAACAACTGTAAATCTCCTCACTTGGTTTAGGAGTAGCCTACGTTAGCTAAGACAGATTCCTAAATTGATTTAAATAATCAAAAGAACTGTTAATTGAAAGTAGAGAGGGCCTGCATGGTTATGAGTCTTCTTCGCTAAATGGCCGTGAAACCACACCTTAAGTTAAAACAAGTGCAACGATCTTGTTTAGACTTGCCTCTAGGCCTTACCTGCTCTGCATGTGGAATTGTTCTTAAATATCTGGATTTATTCTCATTTTTACACCTACCCTTACTCTGCAGTGGCTTCCACATTGAAGGACCCCTTTATCTGCACCAAAGTCATGCATAAAAAAGCAAAAACATATGAAGAGATGCTAAGGTGCAGAGCTCCCATAGTTTTTAATATCTGAAGGTAGAAACTTCCTCTATTCAATACTTTGTAGTGTGGAATGCATGACTTCACACCCACCAACACAAACCAGATGGACTCCCTCACCTAGCTTGAACCGGTAATCAGGACTGAATTACCTTAATCTCATATTGATGCTTTTTAGCAATTTTCCCATCTTCTCTTTTCTTAATCTCCTGCTGAGAAGAGAGATACACATCAGTACACTGACAATGACCAGCACACCAACTTCTAAAGCTAAAGCACATTGTTGCTACTCCTGCCCAAGTTTCTAAATCAGCAGTGTAAAGATTCTCCCATCCAAATGCACTGCAGAACTTTCAGTATTGTTAAGCTTTTCAAGTTGCCCAAACTGGTCACCTCTGCGGTTCTCCTTTTTCGGGTCTGGAGATGTTCTGGTGCCTGCAGTTCTTGTGGAGACTCTTCTTGACATGAGAGCGGCTGCTGCTGCTTGGCTTGCAATCGGCTACTGCAAAGAGCAAAAAGACATCAGACATTAGGAGCACAGCAGTTGGCAGGTGAGTACAGATCAGCTTGGTGTATTACAATGCTAACGGCTTACCTGCGTCTTGACATCTTCTTTGGGTTGTAAGATCTCTACCTGGACCCAAAGGAAAAACATAATCTTGGTTAATGTATCCTCAAGAAGTTAGGACCGAGTTCCATGCTTTGGAGACACACGACAAAGAGCAGCACGGTGTACCCAACTGAAATAGAAGGGCACGAGCATTTTACTGGTAGGTATATAACCACAGGCAGCTCTGCATCCTGCTGGGAGTCACACCGCTTAAGGGGGTTACCCAGGGATGCCCACATATGCCCCCAGCCGGTTTGTCTCAGGCTAGCTCCAACTTGGCTCAGGCTAGCCAGGCTCGGCTAGCCCGGGGA
>VYZM01011835.1:113463-128970 GCA_013398915.1 Dromas ardeola | reverse complement strand
TGGGCGGAAGGGGCGGGGGCAGCGGGGCCCCCCCACCTCCCCCGGCGGGGCGGCGCCTGCGCGGTGCGGGTCCGAGGCACGGCCGGGCTAGGGCCGCGCGGAGGGAGGGAGATGGCGGCGGCTGGAGGTAAGCGTCAGCTCCGCGCATAAAGGTCGGTGGAAGCCAAGCTCGTTATAAGATATCACAGCGCCTCCTGCCGCCTTACGTCTTAGGCAGAATTGGTTCTAAGAATTTATTTTTATTTTTTTAAAGTATTTGATTTTTAAACCTGCTCTTAGCTTCCAAAAAGAAAAGCTTCCAAGCAAAAAAAAAAAAAAAAAAAAAGAAAAAGTACAGCCTTTAAATAGTTCATTTATTTAAATAGCTTACAGCTTCAGGATCCACAATTTTAAGAGTAACAATTTTGTCTGGGGGGGGAACCTGGTCAGCTCATGAGGCCACACCACTGTAAAAATATGTGCACCAGCCTCTTGAGAGTATTATTTCAGACAGATCCAGCTCAAAACCTCTGCATTTGGGCAAAGGCAGTTCAAGTTTGAGCTGTGATCGGTTAATGCAACTGTCTTAACATATAATACAACAACGGAAAAAAACCAAACAGCTGATGCTGATCCAGATGTAGCAGGGAAGACTGGAAGGTGACACTAACGCCAACTCTTACATAGGGTACTGTGCAAGATCATCAATATTTAAGCACAGAATAGCAAGATCGTCAGAGGCAATGTGCAGACACAAAGCCAAACCATCCTTCTGATGAGAAACAGATCCTAAGGAACAATTTGGGAAAAGTCCACTCCAAAGCACAAAATGCACCACAGACAGTGTATATATAGAAAAGTTGAACACTTTATTGTCATTTATGAGTACACCATTTGTGATTTTAGAAGTACAGACTCTTTGCAAAGCACTGAAACACAGGTGCCTTCCAACTTCTAAAACCTACACTATTCTATGTCTTACAAACCTCTTGTATTAGCGATTCAAGTTTGGTCTTTGCTGCAACAGGTTCTTCACCAAAGATGCAAAGATTTAGTTCTAGACTGCAAGACAACCCAACTGAGTTTCAAATGCCACCTGCCAGTGAGACATCAAAAACATGACTTTCAAATACCGCGTCTATGATCCTTCTTGTACTTTGTGCCCATAATAGAGTTCACCTTTGAAAATTTTAAGTTAGAGGATTTTTCCAGTTAACGGTCAACTGGCATTTCCATTACAGCATCTAGAAGCAAACAGATACTTTGCAAGTACTAGTGCTTATGAACAGGTTATGTTTACACAAAACCCAGAGAGGCCTCCAGAAACATTCAAGGTTAAAATGAACAGTTAAACAGTTGCAAAAATCTGTACATATTTTCAGTCATAACACAAGGAAACACTGGAGCATCAGTGTTTTGTGTTCTAGCTTCAATAGTGACAGCTGTGCTAGTCTTAGTATTCTACATGTTTCTCCCTTCCCCCCATTTAAATTTTATAATTGCAATCTGAATATACAGCTGTACTTACAGGAAATATTAAACAATGCACAGCGCCTTAAGCAAGTTCCATGTCTGGTTTTGAACAAACCATATAAAATAAGTGACAAAATAGTTTAAAATTGGTCCTTGATTAGGATTACTTATTTTTATACAGCTTGGAAGCACTAAATGTAAAGACACACATTTTTTATTAACCAGCACAAATTATTCTGTAGCTTTTTTTTTTCCTTTTTTTTTTTTTTTTTAAAGAACATGTTACAGTATCATGCATGAAAAGCAAGCTGCTGCTCCCAAGTGCAAACACGGAGTTCAGGCTAAACACTTTCTCCTCATGTTGTTATTCCTTCTTTCATAAATTATTTCAACATAACCAAGAATAGAAGCAGCCGACCAGCAAAACAATATGAAGTTCACCTTTTACATTGTGACCCATTCTTAAAGTAATGGAATACTTTGGACCTTTAGCATAAGGAAGGTTCAATAAACACTGCAAAGGATTTTTACATTCTTTGATTTCATTTACATCTTTAGAAAGAAAATCCTACATTTTAACTCGCTAACTAATGAATCGTCATCTGGAGACTGTAGTATTGAAACAGTGCAGGACATTTACAACTCCAGGAACATCCAATTACACTGTCCTTTCACCCAAACAATGATTAGTAGAATATTGCATCAGTCCTAGATAAACAGGACAGGACAAAAAGCTCATTTTAAAGGAGCATTAGGATTCAAAAATCTTATATTTAGTGAATAGAATCCACACACAGATATGCACGAAGGACTCCATAACATGGACTTTATCACAACAAATATAATCCAGCTGTAAGTCATGGAACTAGACTTTTTATTGGTACAAAGCCATATTTGTTCAGAGACTACGATTAAAGCGCCATTATTAATGCTTCAACATTTGGGTTTTTTTGACACATGAACAGCATCAGAGCTCTCTCTTGTCACGACACAGACCAAAAATTCATCTGAAACAGCCCAGGTGGACTATGAGTTTAAGCAGTCCACTTACACCCTAAAACATTCCAGACACCAAAAAGCTGGCTTTCATCTTTGCATTACCTCAGTAAGAGCGGAGCCCTCTCCACTAATGCAATATTCCAGAGACCATTGCAACTGACTGTCGAGTCAGGTCTCAGTTGAAAGCTACCACCACAGGACATGATTTTCTTCCCCCCCCACCCCCCTGCTGCCAAGGAAGAATGTTAAAAAGACCACTGTTCAGTGTGGAAAGCAGGTCAGTAGAGACTCCAAGTGTGGCTTGAGGAATCCTCAGTACCAAGCCGCTTTCCACACACACAAATTCAGTCCATCTTCTCTTTCTGGACCAGCTTGGGGGCATCTACAAAATCCTTGCCGTTGTAGAGGATGATAGCAAAAGTTCCAAAGCTTGCACTTCCCCAGAAAAGCACATAGGCCAGCGTCTCAGTCCATGTATCACCTGGTAAGAGTCAGATAAACATTTTAGTACATTATCTCCAATTACCAGAGAGGTTTTTTTTTGGTATGAAAGCAAAATAGTTCAAGCTCTCTGTCAGAGCTCTGCTGGCCAATGAAGTTAGAAGTCCTTCATGGGTAGTGGGGTCTTTTCTTTTCCAATTTCCTTACTAGGAAAACTGTGTTTGCCACACAGCTCCTAGAATATTTTGAACAGACGGCTACAGAATTCAGAGTCAAGAACTCTGCTGGCAATAGTGTTAGAAAATTCAAGGCAAAAAGCAGAAGGCAGAAAGCTTCACAACTCCCAACACAGACTGAGATTAGGGGGACATCTATCACAACAGGCTTATGCCTATATCGGACTTGTCTGACTCCTTCTGCCCAGAATGTGGTAGGTATTCTTCTGGGAATTCCTCCAGCCTATAATAAAGCTAGATGTCTACTCAGGGGCAACTAAAGTTGGGGACAATTAACTCCCCCTTATGTGACTTCACATTGTTTTCTATAGTACCTCAGGTTTTTCCGTATTAATGGAAATTAATATGGCCTCCAGAGCCACGCTCAAACACCTTTTAGTATGACTAGAAGGAATTTTATACTGGATAGTTTCTAGAAACTGTTTACAGCAAGTCCACACACAAGCAAGCTAATTTTGTGAAATTAAAGCTCAATAATGACTTACCAGCCATTAGCAAACAAATAATGCACATGGAGAAAGCAACCACCATAATAATAGGCAACTGAGAAAAGAGAAAAAGAATAATCATTTAATATAGTAGCACATACATTCCTTAATTTCCTTTCAGATAGGCTGTACTACAAAGCTATTTACTTGCTTTGCAACAAAGTTGCTTTAATTGCTGATTCACCTGCTGTCAGATACAACTAAAATTTTTAATAGTTCCAAAATTCGGAAGAGTGTGTTCGATAACTGGGTTAAGAATTAAAATACGCTTATCTATTAAAGGAGAGGTTGAGGTTTGTGTTTTGGTTTTTTAAAAAAGAAAATGCACCAGCCACTAATTAAGCCCGTTATGTCCCCAAATCCCATTTCACAAAAATAGAAGGGAGGGGGAAAAAAAAAAAAAAAAAAAAAAAGGGTTTTTTGTGTTACAGTCTGCTTCTGCATGAAGTATTAGAAGAGATCTTCACAAGTTTCTTCTGCAGAAGGAAACAGTCATTGATGGTGACTAGTAGAATTACTCCCTTTCAACTTGATGAAGCAGATTTTTTTAAAAAAGAAGTAAGCAGCAGTTTTTTCAATACCTCAGGGGGACTCCATTTTCTGTCAAGGAAACAGTTTGGGTTTAGTCCTATAGGCAGGTATCACAGAAACATAACCAGATTATAGGGAACGCTTCATTGCTAAATAGACAAGTTCTACTTAGTCATATGAAGCAAGTGACTAAAAAGCTGGTTTTATGTGTTTTTCCAATCATGAATAAAGTCTCCATACTCACAGCTAAGAACTTCCAATCTTTCTTGACATGTAGAGGACTAGCGGGTTCTACTTCATCCACTGAATAATTTCCAAGAAAAAGATCAATCGAATCCTGGACACGAAACAGAAAGCAAGAGTTAAAATGCACAGCAATGTTTATCAAATACATTTCCCCACAGTTAAAAGGCTAACTTACTTGTCTAAATCCATCAGAAAAGTTATTTTTGTAGTAACGTATTAATGAGTTCCAGCCATCCATTATTAAGCCCCACTGAGTTCTCTTCCCAGTTCTGCAAGAAAAAGTTTTGAAAAAATATTTAAAATTGATTTATAAAATCAGGAAGATAGTTTCAGATTTGAAGTTCTTTCACTGCTCAAATATGTACTATGTTTGATGAATATGTGCATGTAAATACATTTATCTAGTGCCGCCTCTGCATTCTTGCCACACATACTTGTAACAAAGTCTGAAAGTAAAATTACACTTCTCTCCATCCCACAATATAAATGTGCCTTGAAGGGGCACATTTTTTGGTTTTATTTCCAGATAGCCTTTTCTCCTTTCATATAAACACAGTGAAGAACGGTGGTGCTCTGTAGATTTTAGTGTGACATTTTACCAGTTCAAACACCAAAAACCTCATTAATGGCCTAAGCCCCAGATTAATAGCCTTCTCAGATATGAAGACTTGAAGAAAAACCCAAACATGACCGAAAACCCAGAAGGCCTTTACAAGAAAGGCTGACTTGCCTTGTGTAATCTGTCTTTAAGGCACCGGTTCCAGCATATTGTTTGGCACAAGCATTCGCATTATCAGCCCATGCTGCGAACAGGAAAAGATTAAGAAAGATTAAGGAAGTTATGTACTCCGTTTAGGGAAAAAGTGATTGTTTGAACTCCATAAACGGCCTACCATTTTTGTAGATTTTCTCAAAGTCTGCTTGCTCTTCAATTCTCTGTCCAACATGCAGAACACCTAGCCTCTAAAACAGAAAGTACATTGAAGATTACTAGTAGTTCACTAGAAAAATGAGGACTTGCTTTCAGAAAAAGCTGTATTTATTAAACTAGTGCCTGGCCAATGCATTTCAAGAAAGTAGTACAGTAACTCAAGTATGCAAGCTCGCTCTTATTGAAGTGTTAAAATTACATTTCCATTCCAAACAGAAAGCCTCTTTCCTCTTCCAGCTTGTTAAACAGGAATAAAATATTTACCTGAAGCTGGGCTTGAAGAGATCGGCGTGCTAACAAGCTCTGAATCACATTAGTTCGATCAAGGCAGTCCATGCAGTTACTGCGGAATATTCCTTCCTGCTGAGTCACAATTTTGCCATCGGAATCAACTAGAAAATAACTAACACATGCAATCCACCTTAGTATTTGTGGATAATAGTACGAATAAACCACACACTTACAGAAGTAAATATTCTGGCAACCAAAACACAGTTGTCTTGAGCATATGAAGACTTCTTAGCCATGCCTTTGAACTTTGATGCCTCCCTGAATTCCTCCCCTCCCATACTGAAAACCGGCATCAATATATGAACACTTAGTATATCTCAGGGCAGCATTCACTCTTATCATTTAGACAGCCAACCAGCAATATTGAGTTATATGCCACTGGGAAAAACAGTTTCTGGTGCAAAATCAGTGACTTAAGTTTTATTTTTTTCAGTTATTATAGGGTCCTAGCTCCACAGATACCAAGATCATTAGCAGACTGTAACAGCAGAAGTAACCAGATTTGTATATACCTGGTCACCAGGTTCAATCCAGTCACCACTGCATTAAAAAGTCATATAAGCTGTCAGGCACACTTCTTCCAGGAAGGTATTCAAATATTGAAGGCCACTACTGAAAATCTGCTACTGTCGCTTAACTCTTCTCTCCATTATGTGAGCATCTGGAGGAACCAGATGTTCCCTCTTGCAACTGCATATGCTAACTGTTACCTCAGTCTTTTTACTCAACTAAGCCAGGGGTTTCTAGCAATAACAAACAGCTCATTTTAAATACTGAATTGCATGCAAGTATTCTGATAACTGAGCTGATAAAATAAATACACCGATCAAGTTATTAGTTTGATGCGTGAATGGGACAGAACTACACTTGTCCTTCTGCCGCAGCATTAAACTTCCAGTCGCCTAAAAATTTACAGATCATATTCTGTAGATTAAGTTACTCCATTATGTAATTATGAACTTCGAATGTGAACTAGCACATGATCCACTGTTACTGAACAGCATTTTAAAATTATAAAGTCTTAGAGTCATGCAATACTAAAATCAAGAACCTTGGAAGCATATGTATTTACTTTGATCAACCTTGTGTTAACATGACGCTTTTTTGTCATTCTTGGAGAACTAGTTTAGTTACACCAAATTTTACATAGTTGTATGATTAAAGGAGACAATAACACTTGTGGAATCTTCATTTTCCCCCTTCTCCCCCCAAGCTTTGCCTAGAACTGATATTAGGATAATTAGCATAGTTGAAGAGTAGACATTTCTGGTTAATAAGATAATTTAAGTGCTGCATCTCCTATAATTGCTCTAAAAAAATTAAAAACAAACAAAACACTTCCACCAAACCCAACCCAACCCCCCTGAAACCCCAAAACCCAGCAAGCCAGCTCTCCTTTCTGATGGTTCTTTCACAACGGGATGTAACCTGCAGAAAACAAGAGCTGTTTACCTCCATAGAACTGTTTACCTCCTGCAGTGTTGCAGAACTACTTTCTAAGAATATCAGAACTCAGATTTTTCTGTTCCTATTTAAGCAATAGTCACCCTAGATGAAACAAAACAAGGCAAGGTAGAACCAACCTAATCTTCAGGAAGAGCCTTCATTTTTGTATCTTTTTTGATGGCCTTCCCCGCCACCCCCCTTCCCCCCCCTCATTTCAAGGAAACCTGTCTCTTGTGATCCTCCAATGGCAGGTGACGGTGAACAAGTTCTGTGATTCAGTATTCATTCTAAGAATAAAGGATTCTTGCTGTACAGGAAACCTACATGCTTATTTCTCCTGATTTGAACTGCTCAAAACCAATTTATTCTTCAGCTCTTCAGGTGTTTAAGGCTTTTTTTTTTCGGTGATGGGCAGAGAATATTCAATATCATCTGATTAATTTATACGATTACTACAGCCTTCATTCCAGGCACAATATTTCATTCATGAGACTCCTATTCTAGTCCACAGCTCACCTCTTTTTTTTTTTTTAGGATAGAATATACCACAGACAGTTTTGTAATGTTTTAGCTGATCCACTTTGTGCTTTAGGCACAAGACTTTAGAAACAGGAAGGAAGCAATCAGAAAAGCAGAACAAAGTAAACAGTTTCCCTAACAATCTCTATGCCTACAAATAGCAAAGACCAAGAAGCACTTAGAACACCACACTTACGTGATTAAACAAAGGTTTAAATTAGACTAAATGTCCAAATTGACTTTATATGACTAAACAGAATGAGAATTTGTTTCCTTGTCGGTTACTTATATTAGCAAGGGCTAACCATCAGTGCCAGTGCCAAGGTTTGGTGCCACAAACAATGTGTATTAGAGAAACTTTTTAAAAGAGAGTAGGTGCCTGTGGAAGGAGCACTAAGGACATTATAGTAGAACAATCTGCTGTCAACCCCACATGGAATTACTCTTGGTTGAAAAAAAAATATCACCTGAGGTGTCTTTTTTTTTTTTTTAATAGCTTCACTTGTATGCACACTCATTTCTTTATCTAACCTTTTACCCAGAGGTACAAAGGCAGCTCATGAGTCACAATGCAGGGTTGCTATGATTCTCAGAACCATTTTATTGGGGCATAAAAAGGGCTCTACATCTTACCCACTACCAGGTCTCTAACCTTGCACATGGTATCAGCAAGAGATCAGAGATATGGAAACACTAATGCATATGAATGCATCTTAAGTTAAGTGTGGCTTAACTCAAGACAACAGAAACTATGAGAAAGCGGTCTCATTTTAACAGTACAGAAGTAAGAGAACTGCAGAGCCTTACCTAAATTCATCTTGCTGTTCTGCTAGTTGATCCATCAAAATCTGAAGTCGATCCCACCTCATCCGACTGCACTCTTTATGGAAGTCAAATGCTACGTATCTGTTCAGAAAGAAAGCATCTTTTAGATTACATGTGTACTGCAGTGAAGGTCTCAGAAAACCCCACAGCGGAGGGCTGATCTATGAAACAGGTAGTGACAGAGGATTTGTTTTTTTTTAGAGATGGCTTCCAGCAGATATCTGTGGATTTTGTCAGTGCTTTGTAATCCTCCTGAGGCTGCACCCTTAGCGTGCATGGTGACAGCATTTACATTTCTTTACAATATGCCACTAGTCTGGCGAAGCACACATTCAGTTCCATGTTACTCATTCTACATTCTGGCTAATACTTTTTTCCCCAGAAAGTACAGAAGGGATACGAGTCTCATTTAATCTCTCTTTTTCCCCCCACCAGGATTCTTTTGCCCTCCTCTTTTCCAAGCAACAGCATTGGGAACTTCAGTTCACTTTGAAAGAGACACAGGTGTTGAAATGCAACATTCTTTGCTGACATGCAGCATAATTCCCTTGACAGCTCTCTAGAAACTTGAGACAGGTTCTGTTTAAACAGCTAACCTACCATGTCATAAGAAAATTAAACAGCTACTGACTTGGAACAAGATTTTAACAGCCAGCTCATTTTTGGTAAGAAGTGCTCTAGATGAGTGGTGTTTGATTCAACATTTTTATATCTATATACACGCACACACACGTTCACTGTGAATTACAGAGCATTACATTCCTCCCCTCAGGTATTCATAATCCAAAAGTTATTATTTGCCAAGTTATCAAGACTATTTGCGTGAACAAAGATGGCATATATACACTGAAGACTCAAGTCTTAGTCTGGCATCAAAACTGATTAACAAAGAAAAAGGATTATGGCAGCATTAAGAAAATGGGGCTGACAAACACCGCATTTTAACATATACAGAAAAACAAGCATCACTAAAACACACCCTAACAGAATTTTACATCTTTATTTCCACCAGATGACTCTACAGCACAGGTGCACAGAATTCTATGAGCTTTGTACAACAAAGCTATCAATACTAGCCTAGGTGTGAGACTGAGGAAAGAGCTCACCTTAGAAACGGTCTTTTTTTAATTAAAAAAAGAGAAAAATCCACACCCCCCACACCAATAGCACACGCAAACACGCCCCTAAGAGTAGTAAAAGCAACACACAGAAGTGAGACAGATACCTTTCGATAACTACCCTGGTGAAGGCAGCAGCAGGGCATCATGCAAGCAGAAAAAAGCTTGGAATAAATTCCAAGTATGTCAGGATTTATAAGGGCATCTTGATTATATTCTGCAGTTCCTTAGTTATGCTTAGACAGAAGGGAATCCTTATTAAAACAGGATGCCATATTGCTTACAAGTAGGATTTTGTCCTTTGACATACATGAGCGGCAATACTATACAGCAATTTCAAGAAAAGGTAGATGCGAATGTCTGTGGGAGCTGGATGCTAGCCCTCCCTCTAGAAGTTAATGAAAGCAAGGACAGGCAGGTTGTAAAATTGTGTACTGCACTCAAGATTCCCACAGAGAGATGGAATTTCTCTTGTGATTAAAGCGCATTCTCCACTCTCTTGGCCCATTTTCACAGAGGTCCAGACATTTAAATTACATGCTCCCGTTACTGTTTCCTCCTTTATATCAATACTGGTTTGCTCACACTCAGCACTCCCTAAGTCAGCAATGTAACCAAGCCCTTTTGCCAGAAGCCAGTATACTACAGGGCATGATTTCTTTTTCCTAAAATGCAGAAGATCTCCACAGTTCTCACAGCATACTATTACTCCAATACCGGCATTACCATTGCCTCCGAGCTCCCTTCTTTATTCTGTCTCCTTTCTTTGTCCCATATTCACTTCACAGTCTCACTTCTTAGAATGTGAGCTCTGAGGTAGGGGCATTCATCATATGCAAGTTACTTCATAAAAATAAAACTCAAAGAAATCAAACAGTTGGTAAAAGCCCCCGAAGAACTCATCACTCTGTGGATCTCAGAGGCAATGCTTAACTTTTAACACAGAACATATAATTTCGTTTCACATGTACCTGACCATTACATTTGCCATGCTGTTCACCATTTTCGCAAATGTTTGCTCAAGAGGTTTCTCTGAACCTTTTTGGTTAACCTGGGAGAAAGAAAAAAAAGAAATAAAAGAAACAGTATTACTCAAAAGCCTGCTTAAAAGAACAATAGCTTTTTCAGGAAGAAAAAGTGAGAGCATACCAAGTTGACAATCATTTGCTTTCCATAACTAATTATTTGCGAGTCAAAATGTCTTTGGAAGCCATCCATCTAGAAGAGAAAGGAAATGTGTTGACAGATGTCTGCTACTATTAAGATCTGTGATTTGCAAGAAATCTCTATAATCATCTTTTTGATGATACCACACAGGTAGCTTTATAGCTAAGAAGAGTGTTTGATGTTCTCTATTGTGCTAACACATTTCTATTTTCATCTCCCCCTCCCCCGTCCATTCATCTCTCCTTATGAAACAAGCCACCGATAATGAGTGCTGTGCAGCTACTAAAATTGTTGCAAAAAAGAACCAAAGAGAAGCTACCCCCACTGATGTCTGGATTTTTTTCAGATTCTGAACTCATCTTAAGGAGCACAAGGCTTCTTGCTACTACTTTTTAAACATAAAGCTCAATCGAGTATTGCCAATTTTTAGTCTTCTGATTGCAGTTTGTTACCTTATCACACAAACATGTGCCCAGAAATACATTAAAACCCCAAGACACAACAAACACTCACATACATGATTTACTGACTTGCTGATCTGTGGCTTTGGTTTATACTTGAGGTTTGGTCTTTGAGACCAGAAAAAGGGAATTGATCCACGGGTCTGCAAAAGAATGGAAGTAGTCTTAAACAACAAAATTGAAACTCACTTGCCATTTAAAAATAAAGCAGACTAGTTTAGTTTATTTGTGTGCATGCACATCTTATATAATCTATATTCAGAAGTATAGACAAAGCTATCTATTTATACTCAGCCAGTGAGCAGTTCCTTAGGCTGACTTTACCTGAACAAACGATGCTTTGCTTCCCTTGTAATGCACAATTTGTTCTGTTTCAACAAAGTTAGCAGCATGTCCTTCTGAATCAATACCTACGTAAGAAAAAGGCCTTGTTAACCAGCTCAGACTGGTGCAGAACAGCGACAGTTTATCAGCAAAAGGCTTCCCACCCTTCCCTTTTAAGCGCTCACAGAAAGCAAGAAAATACTACAGAGCTGCCTGAAGATGGTAATTTAAACACACCTTTGGCAAAAAAGTTTAACATGATCTATACTAAATTTAATTTGAAGAAGCATAGTTGTGTTTGACATATGTTTATATTTATAGTCCTAGAAATTGAATAGCTTAACACAAAATAAAATACAAGTGCTCTGACACTGAAATATTCACAATTCAATAGCAGTGGTACTGCAGAAACTGACCAATTTCTTCCAGAGCATGTATGTTGGGACTATGAACAGAGAAAGTGATTTAAATCCATTTCCTGGTTCACTTTTTAACTTGAAACAATTAGAGAACACCACTGTTCGGGGCTCCTCTGCCAGCACCAATGATACTCTTAGTTGAATTTACTGCTAGGCCAGAAGGGCTATCACACACTTGCATTTAACGCCAATAAAAATAGTAAAGTGTTAAAAAGCCCTACAAAACTTCTGCAGTTATCTCTAGGAGGAATAAAGAAGAGTCAGTGTTAGTAACTACCAGAACGTGCTTCAGTTTATCATACCGGTTCCTAATGTTTTCTTTGGAGCAAGGACCTCTTGAGACAAACTATTATAAGCATTTTTTTTGTGCAAGTCATTATACAGCAGTTACTCTTAAAGGTAAGACACATGTATAGATGTAATTTGCATTATTTTAAAACAAATCAATTTGCTGTTTTACCTCTTACATAGTAGCGTACGCCAGCCCTGAAACAGCTTCTTCTGGAAACAAGCAGCCAGTCAAAACACTTGCCATTTATAGAACAGGAGTGCATAGTGATAACTAATGAATAACACTAAGGAAAAAAACCCAAAATTTCATTGGGATATTTTTATATATCAAGAGATAGGAAACATCAAGGAACCAAACTACCACATTCAAAAAAACTTGTAAACATTTCTCACATCAGTAAGAGTTGAACATTAAACTTGGGAGAGAATAATTTAATACTAGGATCAGTGTGCACATCAAAGGACAGGCTATAGGTGATGTCACTGATGAACACACATTAAAACTGCTATAATTTTGAGAAAATGGGATTCTAAAGAAGATTAATCATCATCTCATCATCCTATGTATATCATTAAATGGACTTACTTCTGAAGTTCTATTCAGTGCTACATCCATCTCATCCATAATTTTATTAAGCTATCTTAACAGTTTCTTGCCCCTATTGCTTTTAACAAAAAAATACCACTCCAAAAACTTTTATCTAGGCTTTCAGAAGAGTCAATATCTTGGGATGTTATACCTTGCACCTGTAAGCGCATCATATATCACATTTACAGATGCCAGAACTAGCAGTGAGGTAGACTGGCTTTCAAATCCATGCCAAGAAAAAGAATGAAAATGTAGGAAGTCTCCAGTGGAGTTTCTTAGGTAAAAATGCTTTCCTGCTCAGGCTGGATACCTAAAGCGGCAGATACCCCATAATCTGGGACTAATCAACAAACAGCGGCCATTCACAACTAGTTTCAGTTTTAGAATCTTGTTCTGGTTCATTCGGACTACAGTAAACTATCAAGTCTAACGGCGACCAGCATTCATCATGAATAACTTCTCCAGGTAGATTCACGGGCTTTCATCCTTTGCCCCTAAAAATTGAAGCCTACAACTTTAAAGCAAGCAAAAGATCAAAATGGTCAATTTTTGCAAGCTGCAGTATTTAGCATACTGCAGTCTTCTATTCTTTAAGGAATCTAGATACTTTGTCTTAAGGTTGCTAAAGTAAACAAGATACATTTGCTTTTCTAAAATAGCACATTTTACAGTGAAATCTAGATTCTGCATTTATGATTCAAATGGGACATAAAGCAGCTGTGTCACAGGTGAGCACCTGAGCTATGTTGAAGAGCACACTGACTGCATACATGGAAGATCTTGATTCATCTGTGCATTTATACTGTATGTTAAAAATTCAAAAACTGTAATACAGGTTTGCCCTACACAATCCAGAATGTTCTCACAATTCTTAAATTAGACCGTGAAAAAGACCTATTCCTCTGCTTTCCTGGAAAATTACTGCCAGGTCCTACACCCTTTAATCCAACACTCATACAGCCAACAGTTTCCTGCAAGAAAGGTTACCTCTAAACTTAGCTGCTTAGCAGTAGTCAGCCCATTTTCTGTCTGCAATCTCTGTCCTTAAGTGGCCTGCAACTTGCTATTGGCTACTTTCCACACACACAAAAAAGAGGAAAAAGACATAATTTATTGTTCTTTAGAAGGTGGGTGTTTTTTGGAGCAGCATGGGAAATATTAAACGTAATTTAGGCTTTAGGTGATCAAAATCTTGATTACCCAAGCAAATCCATTATTTCTCATCACTGCAAGACTAGAACCCCAGCACAGATAGTTGAAGAAAATATATTTAGGTTTATACGGGGGGTGGGGTGGGGGAAGAATCTTTGATTTTACTGAAATAACTGGTAGTGGTGCTGTAACAGTTCTGCTTAAGGCTCTTCCTAGCATTTTCATCACTAAAAATCCAGTTTCTTTGAGTTCCTGGGTTCTCTAAGGTGTTTGGTTAATATCAGAATTACAGCAAAACATACGTTAATTATGCTAATTATTCATATAGTGAAAATAGGACAAATGAAGGTGTTAACTGCAGTCTGCCAATTGCTAATTGCAATCCACCCAGACTCTTCCATCCAGGACCTGCAGGATAAGGACTGGGTTGTTCTGACAGTTCCCTTTTGCTATCTTTCCTTGCCTCTCCACCTACTCCCAGAACATTTTCCATTAAATGAAGTCACAGGAAAGAAGGACTGGAGATCTGCCAGCTGCCAGCAGTCTTACCAGAACAACCGATCCAGCCTGGAAGCTGTTCCCTGCACACACCCGAGGGGCCTTTGCGATGGAGGAACTAAGGATACTGTGGCATGAGTTGGTCTGCCCAGTCTTGCCTGTCCTTTTTGTGCTGCCAGTTCAGGAGCACCTGGGACTTATTGTTGGTCCCACACTGCAGGAGGAACACTGCCTCCAAGAAGCATTAGGCTTACTCACAGCATACACCCCTTCTCAAAAATAAACTCATGACTGCTTTGCTAAAAAGGCTGTTACCCAAAGCGTTGGTGCAGGAAAAGCAGCTGGCTAGGAGAAGTGTTCCAGGAGCCTTCAGCAGAACTCCTTATCCTTTTATTCATCAACAGGAACATCCATAAGCACTCTTAAGTCAAAACTGTTCTTCCTTATTTTAAATCCAAACTAAATGCTAAGTGAAGGTATCCTTATAGCGAGGTAAAAAGTACTAAGGCTGATGTGAGAGCATTTGCTATGTTCATCTTCACCTTCAATCCCACTGAAAGACAGTTATGCACATCATGCCTGTAAAATTAAATACATTAAGCCTTAAAAGCAGAATATTCAAGTGAGTTAACATATGACTGGGTTATCAAACAATATGTAATGCTCATATCTGAACAAAGTCCCACTTAATTCTGACAGTGTTCCCCATTACAGTTGCCAACAGAGCAGCCTCATCAGCAAGCATTTTGCTGCTAAGACTACATTATTCAGTACTGAGCTTTACAACATAAAAGGATACATCCGTGCATCACAGGAGTAGCAAACCTATGGATCTGAAATACATGCACAGAATACATGTTAAAAATAGTAAACACAAGCAGCCAAAAGAGATAAGTGAGTGACTATGCTCTGTCTTGGAGGGGTTTTTTTGATAGTTTTATATACTTCATATTCTTTACTTTGTTTAGGGTGCAGTAATCCTTTCTGAGAAAAAAAGTTCAAAGAAAACTGCCACATATGTAACCCTTAGTAGCGGCAGGGGAAAAGTGAAAGTCTAATCCTAGTTAAGTGACCCTGACAAAA
>VYZM01011835.1:90730-113433 GCA_013398915.1 Dromas ardeola | reverse complement strand
AAAAAAAAAAAAAAACAAGCTGCTTTGTCCTCCTATACATGGCATTTACTCCTCTACAAACATGCCAGATATAAAGCAGTACACACTGAAAACCTTTTGATATTGTATTTGCTGTACCTCCACAGTAGGATGTAAGCAGATATAGTAGTAAACAACA
Organism: Dromas ardeola; assembly: GCA_013398915.1. Lineage (NCBI taxonomy): Eukaryota > Metazoa > Chordata > Aves > Charadriiformes > Dromadidae > Dromas > Dromas ardeola. Next base: position 113,276 of record VYZM01011835.1, on the reverse strand, counting down.
CAGAAGTATTCCTTACTGAAGCCCTATGTGATTAATACTTGAAATGCTTGTTCCAGGGTTTTTCCCCCATCCTGCCACTCCTGAATAACTTGGGTCTTTCAAAAACATTTAAAATTAAAAAATTTCAATACTAGAAGTCAGAAATACTACATCTCATTACCTAAACCTGTTACTATAGCAAGCCACCTGTAGTGGCTTCCTCACATATCAGTTATCTCCCTTTTCAATTGCTGTGTTTTGCCTCCTACGTCTGTTTTCCCCAGGCAGCCACGCTTAGCTTTCTTTGCTGTTCCCACCACAGCTTCTCTCTCATTTCCCAAGCTTTGTTTGCATAGCACTATCCAAACCATACCCAGTCATATGCCTCCGGAATATGCACATCAACCTTTTGCTAATTCATATCTTCACATTCCAGAAGCACTGCACAATCCAGCCTTTTGGAACAGTGCTGTCTAGTGTAAGAGCACATCTCCACAGGTTACTGAGACAGAAATAGAAGCAGTGCGTCATTCGCTTTGATAAATGAGAAGTACTCAGAGAGAAAAGGTTGCTGTAGTGCAGACAATTCGAGAAGTTTAACACAGATCTGAAATCTCCAGTAGGAAGGAGCTTAGATCAGTCTGGCCATCGAGGTACTACAGTTGTGGCTCATGGTCACGCACTTGTATTTGCTGGACTAAGTGAATTCAAAGGTTACACTGTGCTAGTCTTCATTCGAAATAAACTGAAAGAATCTAAACTGTCAGTCTAATTCTTAATTATCAGCTTTATGGCCTACTCACTAGGCAAATCGAGTTTAAACTGCACTCACAGAGAAAGATGCTAGCCAGTCGTAGAATAAAGTGATGAGCTGAACCTTACCCATACCTAAAGATAAATAAGTAGCTAAACTTCAAAAAGCTTGAGAGCCATATGCAGTGCAGTGTAACTTCCCCTTTGGTTTAAATGAGCACGGTCTCAGCACAGTATCTTCAAATGCAGACCTTTCCAGAGTCAGCTTTATTATATGTACTACTGAGACATTGACATAAAGTTGGAAGTTTGAAGGCAGGAGATTGTCACTGTGCTAAACTAGAAGATGAACAGCCATGTTACACTAGATTCTGGCTGTCTGAAATAAGAGACTGGAACCTGTTATATACGTATAATAGAAGTATATTTGTTCTGTATTAATATAATCATTACAAAGTGTTTACCTCTGGTTGAGCAGCAAATTCTCTAAGAAGATGTCCATTCCATACAAACCGCGGATCTGCCTGCAGCAAGAAAAAAGCCAACATGCTTTTAGAGATAGTCAGTTCTGTTTAATTCAACATAAAGGGACTATGATAGTATCCATGCATTACACAAGCTGAGGTGAACAGATGTACATGGAGATGGAACATCCTTCTTTCATCAATACCATTCATAACCTCAACTAGAAATCTAAATAAAATAAAAACAGTTAAAAGAACTACAGTTCTCTCTGATCTTTAGGGGTGGTGCCTGACACTTCAGGCATGCTGAACCATTAACAACTGAGTTGCAGTATTGGGAGAACATTTCAGTCTTCGCCCTAAACAAACAGAGCTTGAAGAAATTTTAAAACAGTAGCAAGGTAACACTCCTAAAATGGACAGAAGGTAAAAATGCAAGGAGTTCTGTATGCAATAATCAACAATTCTGAGAATCAAATGTTAAACGATACTTGTAGCTTAAAAGACTAAAGTATTTATATTCCACTGCATAAATGATCCTCCTCAGCTTTGTGTATTTCTTATTCCTAATTCACCTCAAAATTGTCTCAAGCAGGTTGCTGAGTGTGTTCCAGAAAGCTACCCGATTAGTCACCGAAGTGACATTTGCTGTAGAATGTAACACGGGCTCTGGGGAAGTGGCATAAATCACAACTTTAAGATGAGGGAGGCAGACAATACCTCACTGAGGATGAGGGTTAATTCAAGTTCAGTGTTGGAACAGTTCTTTGTCTAATAGAAAACAATAAATACAACTATCTGCCAGAAACTGATCAAGATACTGCAGGTAGGATTTGAACCAGTGAAAAAAAGTGACATGATGCTTTGGTGCCCTTATATTGGGGCTGGTTCCTTCTAACAGTCCAGCTTAAAAAAAACCCCAGAACCTAAAAAAACCAAACCAAAACATCCATACACCAACTACAGGCCAGGCTTCTCTTTTAGAAGTGAACTGGAGATACCCAAGATCATCACTATTTTTTTATTAAGCCATTATACTGCAACCACATGAGTGGGACATTACATTAAAATGGTTTTAACTACTTTAACTACTCTAAGTTTACTTGAAATGGACTCCTTTTTACTATATTTTTGCCTTTCAAACAACCTTCTGAAGTGCCACAATTTTGACAAACCAATCCTTTCACATCAGCAACTGCTCTCCCTGGCAAAAGTACTGCCAGAGCATCATTTGATAATGCAAAATAGTCCCTAACAATAAACTAATTTTTAAATTTTTTAAATTTTTTTTTCATCTTGGAAAAAGTGTACTGCTTCCCGAGTTTAGACAGTTTCAGTAGCTAAGAAACAATATGTCATGACTCCACTGCCACATCAAAGGAAGAAGTGCTAGTGATTTCCAAGGTTTCAGTATTTCAGTGCCTAAGCAGTTTAGACCTTGTTTACACTGCTGTTTACACTGCCGTATACAGTAAGTTATCAGGCTAAGGATTCTGGAACTCTGTGGAAGCACAAGAGAATTTTAAGCTCAAATTGCATTTGGCTGTGTGATTCTGTTGTCTTTAAGACAAAAATCAGCCTATTAAATTCATGCTTCAAACATAAGGAATAGGCATAATTTAGAGAGAATGCAACATCCTAGGGCCAACAGCCATAAACCCCACAGTTCTGTTCCACATTATCCTGGAAGGGAGTAAGAAGTCAAGTGCCATTTATTCTACCTTGTGGGTTCTGCCCCCACCCCCTTCCCGATTCTAGGTCAGACGAATGACTTGCTTTCCCTCAATTTTTCTGCTAGTTCCTTCTTGTTGCAATTAGAAGTGTTCAATATTGAAGTCAGAGGCAAACTTTCATTTGAGTATTTCAAATTCTTAAATTCATTTAAAGCAGATTTCAGAAAGTACTTCTAACTGCCTGATCTAGAAGTCCACCATCACATCTGAACAGATTTCTAGAACTTCACATGGCTCACAAGCTGTCAGACATAAGGAAGGGTGGACTAGTATGCCCTAACAGTTTCGATAAAACCCCACAGTACCGAGCAAACTCGTGTACTGAAGAATTACAGACAAGCAATTTCCAACCCTAATTCTAACCACCCTACGAAACAAACTCAAACTGTAACTTGACTCAATGTACCCTGCACACTTGCTTGGCTGCTTTTGTCCTTTCTTGCTGTCAGCTTCTTATTCCAGAGGACTGCCCCAGTACAACTCAACTAACAAGACTACAGAGATAGTATAGTTACACAGTTTAGCAACATAATGCTATTTTTTGCTAGTTCTATTATAAGGATTTGCATCTAAGCAACCAGTAAATCTGTTTCACTAGTTTAAATTAATGATTAAAATAGTACAACCATTTTTAGTTTAACAGAAGACCATAAATGCTTTAATAGTATCTGCTACCATTTAGCATATTACTCATTGTAAAAAAGGGAAAGGGTTTAAGCTCCAGTGTAACAGTACCACTGATTTAAGCATCATATTCCTAAGCTTTATGTAAAGTTGCCTTTAGTTTGTGACAGTTTATTTTGACATCATTTAAACACCAGCTACATAAACTAAACTTAAGCCATGCAGAACTGATTGGCAACGTCTGAGACAGACACTAAGCAAAATGAAATCCTTACCCTCTCTAGAAGGCTCATTTCCTGGAACTCTGGGCTCGTGTTGGCTAACCGTTGCAGAGTGTGTGTTAGGTCATACGTTGTTGAGAAGTAAAATCCATCCACGCTCAAGACGTGACTAAGCATTGATAAAAATACTTTATTGTCCTGCAACTGTTGAGTGGAGAAAAGAAAAGGCCTCATTTATTATTGTGAAAATATCTTATTCTTATAAGCTGCTACTACTTTTTGAAATGATGAGATGAACTTTGCCAGTATTCTTGCAACACTGCAATGACATCATGCAGATATTATCATACAAGAAGGAAACCATGAGATTGCAATTTTGATACTAGTTCACTGATAACTTGCAGCTAGTGCGCTGCAAACAAATTCTGCAAGAACAGTGGAGAGCAGAGAACAGTATTCCTGTGAGATAAATAGCTATGATATTAACCTAATTTTAGCTCCTTTAAGCAAGAAGGAACCCATTAGTTTCCCTGAAAACCATTCAGTCAAAAAAACGAGACAAGATGGCAATGCAAAAGAAAGGATATAATTTACTGTCAAGATTACCCCAATAACTAATCTGTGTTCTGGTTCAAGTTTTGATTAACCTCATTCCTTTCCCAAAATAGTATGAGATTCCCTTTCAGCTCCATGAGTTAGACACACTTATCTACTCTTTATCAGTCCACAACATATCTGTTTTAAACAATCTTCATCCTCTCCCTCCCTCTCAAAAAAAAAAAAGAAAAATCAATTCTTCCCTGCTGGGCAATTACATAATTGAGCAATTCCATAAATTAAACAAGACAGGTAATTAGATGATAGCAAGGCAGTTTATTGTAGGGGCTATCAGAATTGTAAAGCTGTGAGAAAGACGTATTAGGAAAAGTGCTGTGATTTTGTGGACAGGCTCAGGAAGCTTGCTTTGCAATAGGCTGCATTTGAGAGACCTATTACAAAGCAGTACTGAAGCACCTCTGCACTATGCCAGGCAAACAAAGCCTTCATGAAGGTCCTCAGGGCAGAAAAGATGATACAGGATTTAGGAACAGGAACAGAGATGCAGCAAGACAGTACACCTCATCCTCCCATACTGCACCATCGTAAAAGGCGGAAGTGTACAATATGCAGATCAAACTCTGGGGATGATATTTTAAGTTGCACAACGTGAGTTTCTTACATTGAATGACATAACTTTATAATACTTGGGTATAGATGTATATATCATATAGTAGCCTGAACAAATCGAGAACAAAAGTGTAGTTCAAAGAGCTTCTTAAAAATTTTTTCCGTAGTTTCATCAAATTAGGTCCTGTGGTAATGGACATCAACATAAGATAACATTCCCCCACACTCCCCTAATCAATCCACCTACCTGAATATCAGTTAAATGCAGCATGGTCTTTTTGTATGAGAGGATGTCAAAGTCTGTTGCTTTCCAGATTGCATGACTGAAAATCTCACCTACTTTTTTCTTTTTTGTTATTACAATAAGATATGTGCCTGTAAATCAGAAAGAGCAAAGTTTTTTTTTTTTTAAAAAAGCAACATAGATACACATAATCAGAAAAACAGCCTATAACCATACCAGAAAACTGAAGCCAATAGGAAAAGAGTTACACCTAGGACTTTATGTTCTTAACAGGAAGCTGCTGGAACAGAAATAAAACACACTTGCTAAGCTACCCACTTCTCTGTGCTCACAGATCTTAAGCTACTCATTAAGTTTAAGAAATTAAAAAAAAAATTGGACAAGATTAAAAAAAAAAAGCATCAGCTACTCTTCCTTCAGACCAGAGATGGTCTGAAAGTCGTCAGGCTTGCAAATGCAGAAGGAGGTCAATGGTCTTGAATGTGGTTTGGAAAGCACAGAGCAAGTCAGAAATACATGAAAGGGAAGAATGCTTCAGAATCTAAAAAGCCTATTCATCTTTATCATGGAAAAAACCCCCATATCCTAACAGGTTGAAAATGGAGCAAAGAGAATGGGATTTCTCTTAAGTTAAGATGGGAAATTTGCTGTTTTACTGGTTGCATAAGTAACAAAGCAAAAAAAGCATAGTTATAGCAGTTCACTCAAAGCAATTAATTTACAGTTGTTGGTAAACAAAACATAGCCTTATTTCCAAGCCTGTCACATTTCAGCACCATCTTGCTTTTGAAGAAAAAGGTTACTTTATTAAATTGGATATTGATGGATAAAAGTGTCTCATCATCTACATCTTGTAACCATTAAATGCTTATTTAACACTTTAATAAAGTGTTTAATAGAACAATGAGCAGGCCATGCAGAAGTATAGAACCACAAGTCTAGTACTTTTTTTACTAGAGCATTCAAAGGAGTATAAATGCCAAAGCAGAATAGTGTGCATTGTGTGCAGTAAGTTTACCCATTATTTGTATTTACTATTGTACCTAGATAAACACCAAGTGTTAATGGACAGGTGAATTCTTATATTAGGTTGTCTATATAGTTATCAAAGAACAGGTACCACTCCCACTTTTTTTACCTCTGCAGCTCTAGCGTTACACCTTTTATTTGGGTGGAATATTCAAGCACTTAAGAACGCTGTAGCACATTTGCATCTCAAGTTATAAGTATTGCTTTTGGTTGGTATGTCAGAAACATCCAGATACCTTATAAATACAGCACATTACCTCCACAACTATGCCAAAGACGCTGCACAAATAGATACATTTAATCTGACATGAATTTTCAATATTGTCTTTTTCTATTTGGGTATGCAACCTTCTGTTTAGATTTCAAAGCTTCAGATATTACTTCAGCAAATTTTTCCCCCAATACTGTAATAGGCAAAGAATATTTATGCTTTTAAAGACGCGGTTTTGCTGGATATGGAACCACTTTTACAGTTAACAGATAACAGTGGACTGCCTAACAACACTTAGCTAAACATTTACTTTAACTGATACCATCTTTAGTTTGACAGCTGTCTACTAACAGTCAGTGGAAAGCTTTGGGAGGTGGAAAGAAAAGAGACTCAGGCTATTAAAAGAAGTTACATACTTCTATATTTTATATAATATTCAGTCAGATAAATGAAAGTCATTACCAAGCCTGTAAGTTGTGAAAATTACCCTTCAGGGCAGCTCAATTTTAAAACAGTGAGGGCTTGTCTAGTACTTTAGACAGAGGTGTCCATTACATTGCTCTTACTCTGCAAAATCCACAATTCCTTAGAACATGAGCATATAAAGTTCAGTAGTTTAAGATCCTGTTAGAAGTTACTGCATTTAACACAATGATACTTTGTTTCAGTTGAGAATACTGCAGTGAGTGAACTTAAATCCTTTCTACACATGGAGACTTTTATTCAGTATGCGTACTCCTTATTACATAATTTTTCAGACTACATTAGTCTCAAAGTCTAATAAAGTCTACCCACAAAAGATCTTTTGAATAGCAACACTTACTTTCCTGGAAGCTTAGACCTTATGCATCAGGTTTTTGTGGCAATGACTGTTTAGATCTGGACACCAGTGAGATACTTAGAAAACGCAAACAGCTTATTTTTACCTTATCCTACAACTCCTTAAAAATTAGAATTGTTGCAGTCTGTCCTTTTTCTTTTAATATGAAATTTTCTTTGTAGGATAGTTGGAACACAATCATTACGTGAACAGCTGCATCTACTAGTCTATTACCCTGTCACTCTCAGTTATTTGTGTACCGAGATCATTGATTTAAAGTCAAACTTCACAACCCAATGTTTGACTGTTGCAGCAAATCCTGCAGCTAAGATTAGAACAGTTACGAAGAGTAAGTAGGTGATATTCTTTGCACACATTTGAAATGCATTCCTTAAACTCAACTAGCTGTCAGTTAACCCTACCTTTAGAGCAGCTACAGGTTTAAGAGGTAAATCAACATTCATGACAAACTATATTTGGATATCTCCATCCTCTAGCAGCCACAAGGAAAGCCCATCATACTGAGGAAAGTGTAACCTCAGATACCTGCAAATACTATTTTTGTCTTTAAAGCTTCTTTAGCAATATATTTTGCCTAAGTATTTCTAAAGAACATAGTTCTGTTTTCCTTACCTGCCACCAATCGGATTGTTCCCAAAATACCATATATAGGCCTTGTAACGGCTGAAGGGGGAACATCTTTCTTAACTGAAAAGCAGAAGAAAAAACATCAGAATTTCAGACTGCTTCTTTCATGACTATATTGGAAAACTATTAAACTAGGTTTGCCAGAGTTTCTTGATCAAATCTCAAGTTTTGCTAGAGCCCTAAGTATAAGCAGCAATGCATCAGAATTTCAAAGCCTCATGTGGGGTGGTGGTGGGGAGGATGTGAAAGTATTCTAAACCAATTTCTCATGTTGATTAATCAAAATAGTCATTCAATTGAATAAATTTAAGCTCATTTACACAATAGTATAGCAAGTAGACTCCACAATAACGTATTGTCCTGCCAGCTTCCAGAAACTTTTTGTTCTGAAGACATCAAGGACAGGCAAACCATAAACGCTTGTGCCTTCCACTTTTGACTGCTTCTTCCGAGTCTCAGCTTATTTCCATTTCAGAAGACCTCGTTTACTTTTTGGCCTATCTCGGCAAAGCCACCAACAGCAGCATAGATGCGGCAATGGATACAGTATTCCAAACAACATACCAAGAGATCCAAAAGGTATCCAAATATCAATTAGAAGTCCTAGCACATTAAGCTTTCATCTGTCCACATTTCTAAAATAGCAGAAGGGATATTGGAGAAGTTAAAAAAAAAAAAAAAGGCCTCTGAAACACCCACACCAGAGTTAGGCATTCTCCCAGAACTTAGTGAACAGAGAAAGATAGCTCTTGATTTTTCCTTTTCTTTTAAAGCCTTGAAGGTTCATCTGATAAAACACCAGTAATGAGGATAGATGACGACTAACAAATGACTTGGGACAGCTATCTTTACAGTTTTGAAGGGTCAACTTTGAAGAAGAAATTGAAATATTATACTACAACACCAAAATTATCAGTGAGATGGGCACACTGCTCTCACATGAGGTATACAACAGACTTAATAAGGAAGAGAATGACTGCTTTTATATTAACATTACTGTAGCATTTCTGTGTGTTTAGAGATTAGTAATATTGAGGTACAAAGTCCTAAAGTATCAAAAGGGAAGTCACCCATTGCCTTCATTTCATGTTGTCATTTAATGCAACTTCTTTGATTGTTTTTATACGTTAGTTTCACATTCTTAAAAAAAATTAAACTAAAATTTTGGAAGACCTCAACATCGGTATGCTTAAGACTACTTGCACCGACATTTGAATCCAGATTTGCAACAGAACTTGACTTACAGTGAGGGTTTTTTACTGTTCTTGGTTCTAGAGGCTTTATGAAAATTCAGGTTTCAGTATTAAATAAAAGAGCACTGAGACAGTTCATCAAAAGCTGCAGAACCACAGTGTTCAACCCTTCCCATATTTAATCTTGGACTTGTAGCACCAATCCCAATTATCTTGGGTGAGTCAGTTTTACTGTTGTGATGCACAGTCTTATCAAAAACAGGAAAGCACTATCACCCTGGCTACCCACAGTGAGAAAGCATTTCAGACAGTTCTTTGCAGGACAGAACAAAACCCACTATCTTAAAACAGTAACTGAATATAAAAACAATTCTTACAGTATCAGTTTAAGGTTCTGAAGATCTTCTGGGAGTGCCTAGAGTAAAATAATAGACAAAAGAGGCCTATATTGAGAAATACTGGTGAGAATACCTGTAAGAGTGACTTCCGTGGAGACTCTATCAATAGCAAGCACATCATCTGCTCCATCATCACAAGCTTCCACATAGAATTTCTCCGGTGTTATATGCCTTTAAGAGAATGGATAGGAAAAAGGAATTTGTTTAGGAACACAAATGGTTTGTTTATTTATATTTAAGCTCTTCACCAGGTGAAGATAGAGCAATCTTAAACCTTATTTCAGCGGCAAAACCAGAATTCTCACTAGATTACTTCCCAACAGCCACCGATGTTGACAGTGCATAAAAAGCAAATCAAATTAATTAGTTACTGCAAAATATATGGCTTGTTTAATAATCTTAATTACTATTTAATACTGAAAGTTAGAGACATGAAAGTGAATTTGTGTACATAGTGGTCCACTATATAATTCATGTAAGTTTGAACTGTCACTTAGAAGTCTGATAAGCCAAAACTAAACTTCAAAATAAAAAGTTTTTTTTAATTAAACACTTTCTAATATGTCAGAAACAAAAGCACCACATCCCTGATGCAAGTCAAGTAAACACAAAAATTATGTCCAAAGTGATAAACACACCTGTTTCACATTAAAGTGTTCCAATATTGTTAAGAATCCACCACCAGAAAAAAAAAAAACAAACAACCAAACCCCAGAAAGTTTAAAGTCACACACTAGTTTATTGAAGCAGATGTCTCAACATTAGCCTTCCCCAGATTTGTTAGCCAGGTCTATGTGACACACATGAGGTAGCCTGTATCCTCACCATCAGGCACATTAGATAAGTCACACACTGACATCCTGTTCAGACTCATACCCATCTTTCCTTTAGATAAACTGTATACAGTACAACACTAGCCATAAAATTAAACGGTTTTCAGAAACATTCCTTAAAATACACCTGTTGAGATACTTGCGAGAAGCCAGACATGTTACACCATGCAACAATACAAGAGTTATGCAGAAATGACTTGTAGTTGTACATAGGAAATGCTAAACAAACAACCCCAAACACTCTTGAACTTGTGTTTGTAACTCTCATAATGATTTTTCTTAGTTTAAGGCTTGACAAGACTAAGGGTCAGAGTTTTAAACATCTTGTTCTGGAAACTTATTCTACAGGATAGATATTTTTAGACTCCTCCCTAAATAGATCTTGCATTTCTTCACATCTTTTGTATTTTTTTAATCCTTCAGAAAGCTGAATTAGAATCCTAATTAGATCAGAAGAGCCCTTTGAAAGAGGTCTAGAAGACCTCTTTTAACATGTCTTAACACCCCACCTCCCACCCCCTAAAAGCAGGGCCAACTTCAAAAGTTTACCCAACTTCAAAGTTAAAGCCTATTTCTTAGGGTGTGTTTTGACTCCCCCCAAGGATGCTGATCCTACAACCTCTCTGGGCAATCAGAAGAAAGCCAAAGGATACCAAATGCTTAACTGAAAAAACACCCAAAACCATAACACAACAAACTGTAAAGCAATCAATAGGTACCTGTTCATCGGGTTATTTAACTTATTTAAAGGAAAATTAGTCTATGGGTCCTAAAATGGGAAACACATCAACAGTATTCCCTTTGTAAAACAGCCTTCTTAATCTTTCATGTACTCCTATCAAATGTTTCATCTTTGAAACCAAAAACATCAGAGTAAGAAATACAAACATGCAATTTGTTGAACACTGAAGCTTTAAAGCCCGTACTTTGCTTTCATTGCTTATGGTTTTGATGAAGTGCACATGTGCACGCCTGGCTCTTTAAAGGGAGTTTCATAGCAATCATGGGAGATGTTTTTACAGCGAAGAGCAAACAATCTTACACAGATAGAACAGGCAAGACAAGCTTAAGGACATTTATAAATCCTCAATTTGTTAAAGAATTTAAAGAGGAATCAGGATATACTATTTCAGGTGCAGTCAGAAACCTATTGCAGTTGGCAGGAGACAGCAGTAGACATTTTTTCCACAAGAGAAAGCTGCAGCTACTTCACTTCTGTTGGTTTTGTTGAACAATCAGCCTTTTTTGGGAGGTCAGTTGACACACAAGACTGCAGCTAAAAAAAATGGGAAAAAGACACTGCAGAGTTTAGTAATGGACCTGTTATGCCTTTAACACAGATGCTTATGCGCTCTTACTCATCCATCTTAAGCAAAATAAGTTGAAAAAAAAATCTTTTAACATAGCAGCTTATAGTCTCAAACAAAATGTCCAAAGTACTCAGAAAAATAGTCTTAGTTTTTGAATACTCTGTATAAAGAACACAACATAGACCGTACAGAGCACAACTGCACATTTCCATCCATGATCAGTATTTTTAAAAGTTGCTCTTTTCATTATAAAGTGCAACATGGGCATGATCGTATTATAGTCTCAGCATTGAGAATCACTTGCATATTAGTTAAAGCCTGTTTTCAAACAACTGAGAAAAGGCTTACAGGTGTAGAACATTTGTCATTTAAACAAATTTTCTATTTACTACACTCAAGAATAATAGTTTCTCCCTGAAGAACATGAAGTCTTTTATCCTCACCATCCACAAGCTAAGAAAAAAACGAGAGCATTAAGGCTGCCAGTGCAAATTATGCTTAGCTTCTCAATGCGTCATATGCCCTGCTTCGCTAGATTGGCCCCCACCATTTCTCTCTCAAATCCTTGCCCATATTTTGTCTCCTGCCATTACCTTTTTAACTGTGGTTTTTTTTTTTAATCACCTTTATCTCCTCTTACACAATTCCTGTATGTGTTTATCTTTGCTTAAACTATGTTCTACCCTCAACACACACAGAAAAGAATACTTAGCAATCAAAATCGTCCTTCCTACTATCTTCTCAAACACCAGATTTGGTGACAAAAGCATCACAGAGAACACGGGACAAGTGATCCCTGTTTTGAGCTCAATGGACCAAACTGGAACTAGACTTCAAGAGGGTGGTGCCAGACTTTTCAGTGGTGCCCAGCGACAGGACAAGGGGCCATGGACACAAACTGGAACACAGGCAGTTCCAGCTGAACATAAGGAAAAACTTCCTTACTTTGAGGGTGCCAGAGCACTGGAACAGGCTGCCCAGAGAGGTGGTGGAGTCTTCTTCTCTGGAGATACTCAAAACCACCTGGACATGATCCTGTGCAACCTGCTCTAGGTGAACCTGCTTTAGCAGGGGGGTTGGACTACATGATCTCCAGAAGTCCCTTCCAACTTCTACCACCCTGTGATTCAGCAGACTATGCAGCACACTGGAACAGTCTTGGCATCAACTGTTTTGGAGCTTTGGGTGTTTTTGTTTTGGAGGTCTTTTGGGGGAAGCAGGAAGAAATCAGGTTGCCAGTCTATGAAGCTGAGAGAACTTAAACAAGTACTTCTCTGTTGGGATCACCATTAAGAACTGCCTTAGTACAACTGCACACCACAAACTGAAAAGCCCAAAGCCCTGTAAAACATTAAATCATTGCTTCAGACGAAATGGGAGAATTAGTGCTCTTCAAAGTTTTTCACAGCAAGATGATTCACTTAGTTGTTGCTTCATTTGTGTAAACAGTTGAAAGTTTTCTAAAATAATATATTTGAAGAAGAGGCCAAGACTCAAAAAGGTTTCAGCCTGTCATGGTCTGGACGCACACCAGGACATTGTCCAAATGCCAATTTACAAGTTTACCAATTACCAGAACTAGGCTAGTAGGCTCATTCTTGTTTAGATGACCTTTTCAATCTTAACATTGCTGTAACTAAGATGATCGCCTCCCATTTCTCTATCAGGAAGGAAGCTGATGAACACTGCATGCAAGAATGGTGGTTTTCCACAGAATCTACTCAGAATCCAAGTCTGTATGTCTACCACAAGCTTAGAAAGGTAACACATGCTTATTTTACTGATCTGAGAAGATATTAAAATGCTGGAAGAAGGATTGTTCACAATAATTAGGAATCTGCAAACAGGTTAATTCTGTTCCTTTAATGAAATAAGAAACAGATAAAAGTCAAAGTGCTCGTATTATAACAAAAATAATAAAGAAATCAGTGTTTTCTAGAAGGCCATAATTCTCTGTAGTTTCTTTTGAAACTAGTTTTCATACACCAGGCTATATTCTGCTTTTGTATAACCTTCATATTTATTTGACATTGGAGCCTGCCTTGGCCTTGGCTACATTGTCACTGCTGTCTATAATGATACAAAACATTAAGAACTTGTAACAGCAATATCTTGCTTCCATTATAGCACATAAACTTTCACAAAAATCTGAGTTCCTCCCATTTACTTTTTTTTAAAAAAAAACAACCCTGACCACTGTTATCGTGGACTATTTCTCAGTGTTGCTAAAGAATAAAGGGAGTGATAAATGGAAATAGCTGCCATTGACAGCATAACTCATGGTACTCAAGAAAAGGAGAGATACTGAAACACTGCAGCCACCAAACTCAAGTATTACTGGAGGTGACTCGGATCTCATTTTGAAAATCTTCTCCAACTGAAACTGTGGGGATTGCTGCCAAGAGATAAAGCAACTCATTCAGTAGATTTCATCCCTACAATTCAAAGTTGAGAAAAAAAGTTATCTGCAAGTGATTTGAAAGATAACCTAGAAGGAAAACACAGCACAGTGCCACATCATTATGAAGCAGAAAGAAAATTCAGTTAAAACCTCGCTAAAAATTAAGCCTTTTGATTTTCTAGTTTCTTTAGTTCAGGCACTACCACTCTTGTGAAATCATTCTGGTCATTGATGTAAGTGAGTACACCTAGTAGTATAGCAAAACAAGAGAAAACCAGATGCCTGTATTGAAGTTAGTCACCATACTCTCCAAAACTCAGCTAAATACTGTGATGCAACCCAAGTTTTTAAGATGCAAGAGGCATTTTTAACACCCAGACAATGCGACCATTTCTGTTTAACATCTTTATTGATGGTCTCGATAAGGACATAGAGTGCATCATCAGTAAGTTCGCAGATGACACCAAGTTAAGCGGGAGCGTTGATCTGCATGAGGATAGGGAGGTTCTACAGAGAGACTTGGGTAGATTGGATCGATGGGCTAATGCTAACGGTATGAGCTCCAACAAGGCCAAGTGCCAGGTCCTGCGCTCGGGCCACAACAACCCCAGGCATCGCTACAGGCTTGGGGAAGTGTGGCTGGAAAGCTGCCTGGCAGAAAAGGACCTGGGGGGTTCTAATTGACAAGTGGCTGAATATGAGCCAGCAGGGTGCCCAGGTGGCCGAGAAAGCCAATGGCATCCTGGCTTGTATTAGAAATAATGTGACCAGCAGAAGTTGGGAGGTGATTGTCCCCCTGTGCTCAGCACTGGTGAGGCCACACCTTGAGTATTGTGTCCAGTTTTGGGCACCCCAATGCAGGAGAGATATCGAGGTGCTGGAGTGAGTGCAGAAGAGGGCAACAAAGCTGGTGAAGGGCCTGGAGAATAAATCTTATGAAGAACGATTGAGGGAGCTGGGACTGTTTAGTTTGAGGAAGAGGAGGCTGAGGGGAGACCTCATCACTCTCTACAACTACTTGAACGGACATTGTGGAGAGGTTGGTGCTGGTCTCTTCTCACAGGCAATTAGCAATAGACCAAGAGGGAATGGCTTCAAGCTGCAACAGGGTAGGTTTAGACTGGACATTAGGAGAAAATTCTTCACAGAACGAGTGGTCAGACACTGGAATAGGCTGCCCAGGGAGGTGGTGGCGTCACCATCCCTGAATGTGTTTAAGAGTCGTTTAGATGTGGTGTTGGGGGATATGGTGTAGGGGAGAACTTTGTAGAGTGGGGTTGATGGTTGGACTTGATGATCCCAAGGGTCTTTCCCAACCTGAGTGATTCTATGATTCTAAGCGACTGTTCAACATGGGCCTGGGAAGAGGAAAAAAGGACAAGAGCACCTATGACCAGTTGGAACCTGCATGAGAGTTAACTCTGTATCTCTCATTTCTGTAGTTAGCTATTTCAGTAGCAATCAAGTCATGCTTTTATTCAAAGATTCTGAGTGTCTGAACAAAGCTGGTGTTATGTCAAGAGCGGTCCTCCTCCAAAACTTTCTGAAAGTTCCTACAAAAGCAAAGATACTTTGAAATTACCTTAAAGCAGGAAGTTTCACAGTTTTTGTGGTTTTTTTCTTGTTAGCTACTTATATTACAAAAGATTCTCTGTTCTTCATTGAATTCAGGTTTACTGTATCCTTATGCTTCACGAGAAATTAACAGAGGAAGTAATCCTACCTCAAAACCCGTAAGCTACATCTCAGGACCTTTTAAGAAAAAACACCTTCTATTTTTTGAACTGACCACTTTCATGGATCTCTTTTTAAAGACATTGCCTTCTCTTTTTAAGCCATTAATCAAAACAAGGCTTGTCCTATTTAATAATCTAAGGTAAAAGGCTGCCTTACAAAAGAAAGTGTTGATTCCCAACAAAGAAGAAAACCCAAAAACATTGCTTGCTTATACCATGTATAAGGTCAGCTTAATTTACAGTTAAGTGACACAGTTTTTAGTTTGTATATTTGTTATGAAGTTTCACTTCATTAATTACATTATAAAGCAGTGCTGTACATCATGAAGATGATGCAGATTTGCATCCCACATTTCAGTTAGGCATATCTTACAGACAAGAATATTCCTGTGTTCAGATACAGCAAGAAAGAGGCCCCATTGTGCTCTAATGGCAACTAAAGATAGTACTTCAGTCACTATCACTTAAGCCTTCTAGGCCTCAACGGCCAAACCCTTACTTCAGTAATTGATTATTTCACTATAAATACTTAACATTGCTCTAATGCAGGAAACTCTTTGATGTCAGTCTCTAAATACTGTAATAAAGCAAACCAAAAGCACATCCTGTACTGCGCAGCAATGCATTTGCTGTACTCAAGGTACCAAAGTGGTCTGCAGTGAGATATAGGAAAGACATTAGTACATGCACGCAGAGCCCCAAGAGCGCGTTAAGTAACAGTGCTAACACAATGATGGTTTCAACACTCCAGAGATTCCAGATTTTCTAGGTGAGCAGGTGCGCTAATTATACGTCTACAATAAATATTACTCCTCAAGCAGAAACAGCTCAAGGAACTGGAACGTCTCCCATGGAGCAGCAGTTGTTGCAGGGAAGAGAAAGGGAGTATAATCCCAGGATTAAAAAAAAAAACAAATGGAAATACCATTTAAAAACAAAAAAGTACATATTAAAGGCATAGCTTCATAATAACTATTTCCAGTTAAGTTTCACTTAAGATGACAAATAATTTACTGTGTAGGTCAATGCCCTCCTCAACCAACATCCCTGAGCTTCACCATGACAGCCACTAAGATTAAGCGGGGGGAGGGGAAGTGTAGCTGTTCTTTCTAGAATTATTTCCAAACACTGAAAACTCAGTTTAGAAAACAAGCACCAAAAAAACCCCACTAAAGACAAAATGCACTTTTGGACCTCTCCCCAGATACAGACAGGTGGAAGGCACTGTGGTCAAGTGCAGTAGCTACTAATGACTGACCAGTACATTCACAAAGTACGTAGGCATAACTGTGCACAAGGAGTTAAACGTGAAACACAGCTAGTGTCATAACCACAGGATACCGAGAAGGCTATCAGCAACTTAACTCCTCACCTAAGCACAAAGAAAAAAAAGTTATTTTAAGTGAGACAAAACAACAGCAAGGATTCTCTCTATTCTGCAGATAGTTTTACCAATCAGTTTTTATTGATTAATTGGACTGGTAGCTTCACTACCATCCACTAGCTTGCTACCTGAAACAGCTGTTTGATTTTTACAATTTATTCCTAAGGCTACAACAGGAAGTTAAATAAGTACAGCAGTGACACAGATGACAACAGATGACAAATATGGATAGTAGTTTTCAGGTTAATAATTTTCCCCAATAACTGTTCTTGTGACTCAACTAGTTCCAACAGCAGCACAGACACTAGACATCAGCGTTTTTGTGGGTATCCCCTGAACTTGACTGGTGACCCTGGTCAAGGCACAAAGGGTTTGAGTCACTACTTTTGATAACACGAGAAACTGAAGAGGTTTGCATTCAGAGCTAGAACCTGCGATTGGATGTACAGAAGGGGACCCCCTAGAATACTACAATTAGTGAAGCTCTATACAGGGCCACCAGACTACCCAGAAGAGGTGCAGTTGCAAAATCTGACCTTTCCATAGTGAGAATGAGAAGTCAGTTAAAAAAAAAAAGACAACACAAACCCCAGAAAAAAAAAACCCACAAGACAAAACCAAAACACTGTTACCACTAAATTCCTGAATTGAAGTCTAACCTGGATTTCTCAGAAGAACATTCTCCTTTGACCTTACCAATCTAATAAGTTTGGCTCATCACCCAAGTTATAGCCCTGTATCTTAAAATGCTTAGTAGAAAGTCTGCAGGCATTACTACAACTTGGTGTAGTTGTAGTTCGAACTTAACAAAAAAGCTAATTTTTCAGAACAGAAAACAGTTCCGTTTTCAAGTTTATGAAAAAACTCACGTTAAACTACATTTGACACAGCCTTGTTCTAGAAAGATCAAAACTTACTTTTAGTTAAGATTAAACTTTAAATGAGAGAATTCTTTACTAGTCTGTATCCAGAAGAGAGCTTTTACTTAAAAAATTCTCAGTAAGAAGGACCGTGTACTACAAGCCACAGAACTGCTACTCATAATACTCACCTTATCTCCTCTGCAGGCAAAAAGATCACAAGTTCAGCTTAAAGAAAGACAAACATCGTTTAGGTGACAAGAGGGAAGGGAAAAGAAAAAAGCCTTCTGCCAAATAAGCAAGTCTTTCAGCCATCACTGATGATCTTACTTTTCAGTAATACTCCATTATCTCCAGTGTCTATATATCCTCACATAGCTACCTAATCAAAATAAGGAAAGAAGCCCAGTGATTTTTAAACATGTAACAGCATTATGACAAACTCTTTATACAGATGCCTAAGAAAGACACAAGTATGTTTGCTCTGAATCCAAAAGATGACTGTCAAATGAAATTTAACAGAGCATTAAGTACAGTTAAATCAGGCTTAACAATCACTTTCAGATACTGCTGCCTGGAAATGGCACCAGTAACTCAATTACAGAGCTTCAAGCTAATGTTTAGAGGTCAAAAGCCTGGGAACGCCTTTAGGACACACAAGGACGTTTCACTGCTGGCTTCAGACAACCATGAAGAGTCTCACGCTCAGAGTAATTTTTTCGGGAGTTTGCACCGGCCAGTGTGAGGGCCTATAATGGCAACGCCTCTTCAGTTTTAACTTTGTATTCCTTCGGTTATGCAACTTCTTTGGCTGTACAAAAGGCAGAAAGCAAACATCTGGCATACACCAGTTCAAAGGGCTACAGTCTCCCCTCTGTTTTAACGAAGAAATTACACCAGGAGGTCTGAAGAATTTATTTGCAAAGTCATGGGAGAGTCCCAAAAAGTTCAAAATCGTCAACTGGCACCCAAAACCACGCCGCAAAAAACCTGTGCCACGAAGGACTGACAGGCAAGTACGCTTCGTGAGCCTTCTGCCTTGGGCGAGTCACATCGCCTATACGTTGCATTACTTTACATTACATTATGCTTTACATTAGCGTCACTACTGGGGTTTCCACGAGAGTCGCCTACAAGGAAAGGGGAAGGCAGGCGCGGCTCCACCGCTCCCTGCGCCGCCTCCCCTTCACAGGCCCGCGGCCACCCCGGCCCCGGCGGGGCAGAGCAGCCGCCCGCTGGGCCCGCCGCGCCGAGGCGGGCGCCAGAGAAGCCCCGCACGCATCGGCCCCCCCAACCCCAGAGGGGAAAGGCCACGGACACGCCAACCGCCGGCAGCGCTTCCACCCGCGGCTGCGCTACCGGAGGGACGCCGAAAGGGGGATCCGATCCGCGCCCGCGGCCAAAGTCTTCCTCCTCCCCCTCCCTCTCCTCCTCGCCCCGGGCCGAGCCCTCCGCGCTGACCCAGGAAGCCAGGGAGTGGCAGCGAGCCCGGCGCAGCTCGCCGGCCGCCCCCGGGGCCGTGAGGGGAGCGCTAGAGGGGCGGGGGGGAGGGGACCGGCGACCGTTGCTCCAACGGCCGGCGCCNCGGCCGGCGCCTCCCCTCCGGCAGGTGACAGAGCTGCGTCCCCCCCACCCCTCCCGGGCGGGTCACTCACAGCTTCAGGCTGGCGTAGGCCGCCGCTGCCGCCGTTCCTGCCGCCGCCGCCGCCATTCGTCCCCCTCCGGCTGTCTCCGGCCGCCGCCGCCGGCTCCGCTCCGCGCCGCTCTCGCCCCCTCCGGCCCGGCCGCTCCCCCCTGGCCTTGAGGGACGGTAGCCCGCGCGGGACAAGCCTACTCGGGCACGTTAGCGGGCGCCACAGGGCGGGGCACCGCCTATGGAGGAAGGGAGGGGGGCCTGGGCTGACCCGCCGGCCCCGCGATTGGCTGAACCACCCCGCTCTAGTCCCGCCCTGGGGGCGCCGCCGAACGGGGGGAGTTGTGACGAAGACGGTGGGGATTGGCCAGCGCGCGGGTGGGGCGGTAAGCCACGCCCACAGAGTGTTGCCGGGAGGGGTGTCGGAGGAGGGGGAGGCTCCGCTGGATTGGCTGTCCGCCGCTCGGCGGCCCCGCCCCCGAGGCAGATCTGTCGTGAATTGCGGGCGGACAGAAAGGGCTGCCAGAGCAGGGCCAGTGGCGCAATGGATAACGCGTCTGACTACGGATCAGAAGATTCTAGGTTCGACTCCTGGCTGGCTCGGCTGCTCAGTTTTTTTTTTTCTCCCCTCTTCCTCCAACCCGAGGGTGTTGCCTGCACCCCCTCGGCCTCTAGGCAGTCCCCCCGCTACCGCACACACCCACCCCGGCCACTATCATGCCCCCCAGTGTGGGGGTCTGCCAGGTGCAGGGGCGGCTGAAGCACCCCAGGGTTGGGTGGCGTTGCAGGGGGTCATGGCCTTCTGCATGGCCCTTGGCGGCCCACCACCTAGGGGATGGCGGCTGCAGGAGAGGCCAGTGCCCACCTGGGCACCCCCACCTGGGCTGCAGGGGGAGCCCAACTCTTGGGGGGTCGGCAGGGACCAGGCCTGGGGGTCAACTCCTGTCCAGTTTCCCTCTGGGCATCATCACCCGGTCTTGGGCAGCTTCTTACCTCGAGGAGGGGGAACCCCAAAGCATAATTCCAGGTAATCCTATTTATTCGCTTCATTTCAGCCGGTAGCGCCGTGGTGCTGTTCAGACAGCAAGTACTTCAGCGTCCCGGCCTCAGGCATGAGGCGTCGTGGTGGCCGGTTTGCAGCGAAGCCCACGGGGGCACCTGCCTCCCGCAACCGGGGGAACTCTCCCCAAAACCCTCCCCACTGTCCTGCTATGAGCGACACAGGACTAATTTCTCTCTCAGTAATTTTACTTTTCAGTAAGGTCCCTTCTAATGCCTGGGAAGTCTGCACTTTTAGAAGACTCTAGTGTCTGAATTTGTGAAAATGTTTCCTTTATAGCCAGCTATGGTATGCAGGTTTCAGGGTCTCAGTTTTCGAGCCTTGCCAGGCGCGGGGATGAGGAGGAGCGAGACCCGGGCGCTTCACCCAAGCTGGCCAACAGGATTATTTCATACCATGAACGTCGCATTCAATGTAAAGTAGAAAGTTTGCTGAGAAGCTTTCCCTCCTTCTTGATGGCTGCGATCCTGAGAACTCCTTGCCCCGGTGCCGGACCCCTGAGTCCTTCCCTTCCTCCCAAAGCCGTAGCGCTCGCAGTGTCCGACATTTGCTGTCCACTGCTGGGAGTGCACAGCTTCCTGCTCATAGCATTGGCTGAGTACGATCCTCATATATTTTATATTGGTATCAGAGTCAATATTGGTTCCTTAACATTATTTTTAATGATTTAGTCTTATTCTATTAAATCTGTTTTTATTTCAGCCCTCGGGTTTTCTTGTTTTTTCCTGATTTCTCTTTGCAGGTGGGGAGGCGCCATCGGGTGATAGAATAATCATCTAAACAATACATTGTTGTGGCTTCTTCAACCCGTAACACCCACCAGCGCTGCAAAGGAGACCCTCATGCTGACTGGAGCCTGCTCCCACCTGGAGCAGGTGGGGCTCAGGCGGGGGCCACAGCAAATCCCAGCCACTTGCGAAAGACTGGAAATCACTGGTGAACCCCACAAAGGTTCCCCCCAACCAGTCCCTGCTTCAGATTACTGAGGCAGGGGGAGAGGAGGAAGGCAGAAGATGGGAAACCATCATTTCACAGCGTGACTCCCTCCCCATGGACTCTAGGTGATGACGATCATTGTAATTTTAGGAAAGACTTGACACTGAGCACTGCTTTACGGTATTGTCTTTAATCGCTGGAATCACAACAGGCCAGCATCTTCACCCCCTCTGCCAGCCTTCGTTCTTTATAAATATTTAACAGCACAGAAGAAAAGAGGGCTGTGTTCACAGGTGGCTAAGGTTAGTTACACCAGCACAAATCCTAAAATACTCTCTCCCGGAGTTGAGCTTTGAAGGAAACAAACAAAATAATTAGTACCGTTCAGTATCGTTAGCCAGACTCTGGATTTGCTTTCCGGATACAGAAACCCACAGCCTGCTTGTGTGTGCCCGGGTTCCCGTCTGGCCGTGCACCGCAGACCTGCTGCGCGGGGACCAGGGTGGGTGCCAGCAGGGCTGGGGACTGCAGCCCGGCCATCCCTGCACCGGGGCCGCCGGGCATCCCTGTCGTCTGCCTTCAGGGGCTCTATGCCTCCTGTTTTCACATGGGGACAGTTTCTTCCTGTCTCTCATCTTGTCTTAGCAGGCTACTGATGCATATTGCCGCGCAAGCTTCTGGCTGCCCTGGAAGAAAGCAGGGTGAGGATTTTTATTGCTCAGAAAAGCTTAATTTTGTTTCTCCGTAGGATGGGGGAGCAGCTCTGGGCTCTGTCTGGGCCCACAGCAAGATGTCTGCCCGATCAAGTCCGGTAAGTACACTTACTGCCACTGCAGCCAGCGAGCGGCAGGACACGGAAATGAAAAATGGATGCACAAATGCAGTGGGACGAGAGAGGTAACCGCCCCC